>CM055648.1:16254310-16412797 GCA_029378325.1 Elaeagnus macrophylla | reverse complement strand
ATCCAATATACATTCATATTAATAAGATGAAGATTTCTTTGTTATATGGGCTGCTGGTGCTTTTGTGAGCCTTACGTGAAAAATTAAATTAATATAATTATTAAAAAATTAGTTATATAAATTCAAATTACTTGTAGAAAAAATTAAACTAAAAAAATCTATACTTAGTGAAGAGACTGTCCATAGTATGCTTTGCATATTTTTGTATTTACTTCTTTTTTCTCCTTTAGATTGAACATAGTGGTTGTTCAAAAAAATTTGAAAAAATCACAAAAATAGCATCTTATACAACTTGTAATGACAAAAAATAACACGTTCAAAGTCGAGCTCATTATTTTTAATTAAAAAAAACTCAGTCTATTATTTTATATTGAACGCTGTTCAAATTGAATTACAATTATTTAGCTACCTAATTGTTGAACTTTGTTCAATTTAACCCCGTTTGATATTATTATAATGATATTTTATTTTTTTATATATACTTTAGGGGTTTTATTTCCTTTAATTTTTCAAACAAAAAAAAAAAACATTTGGTTGAATGGATTTTATATTGTATAGATCCTTGTTCACTTGCTTAATTTTTTCTTAAATAATACGTGTTCCATAACAATTTATGATAAAATTAATGTAAATTAAGATTTAATTTTTCAATTAGCATGTCATTTATATAATAAATCTACAAGGCTCATCCTAGATGGAAAATCTCTTAGGTATATGACCTTAAATGTAAGCAATTGGTCAACCATGGATGGGGAAAAGAAATTTTGACAAGTTTGTGATTTATGATATAGGGTGGTGGGTTGGGGAATAAGAGAAATTTTCATTTCAAAATAACAACAATTGATTAAAAGAAAAGAAGAAAATATTATTATTATTATCGTATGTGCAACATGTGTTAGGAAAAAAAATAAGAAGAAGAAGATGACAATACAGTCACAATTCAATTTATTGTAATCTACAAGTAACTTATAAAGTTAAAAATATATGATTTTTTATTAATTCAAACCCAAATTGACACAAGTTAACTTAAAACAAAACAATATATAATATAAATATATACATAAAGATTGAGAAAATAACTTAAATGTTTCAAGTAAAAAATATATATGGGTTATTTATGTGAGTCAATTTTTAACAAATTGAAAAAGAATTGCGGCCTTTGATCGAGCCTCATCTTGATTTTTTCCAGTGAATTACTCAAATAGCACAGATTTAAACAAAAAAGCTTTTTGAACCTAAATAGCACTTTTTAGACTTAAACTCACCGTTTCATTTATATAATATATATGATTTTTACCAAAATATCCATTTATCTGAGTATTCGTAAAAACTTCGCCATTTCCGTGTTTCCTTCGAAATCACATTTTGTATGTACAGGTTACATACAAAATAAATGTGTATGTAACCTGTACATTCACATTTTGTATGTACAGGTCATGTGAATGTACAGGTTACATACAAATTTATTTTGTATGTAACCTGTACATACAAATTTATTTTGTATGTAAATTTGTATGTAACCTGTACATACAAATTTGTATGTAACCTGTACATACAAATTTGTATGTAACATATACATACAAATTTGTATGTAACCTGTACATACAAATTTGTATGTAACATATACATACAAATTTGTATGTAACCTGTACATTCACATTTTGTATGTAACCTGTACATTCACATTTTGTAAGCTGTTCAAACAACAATAGTCGAAATAAATTTGTATGTAACCTGTACATTCACATTTTGCAAGAAGAACAGTTCGTATGTACAGGTAACCTGTACATACAAAATGTGAATGTACAGGTTACATACAAAATAAATATGTATGTAACCTGTACATACAAAATGTGAATATACAAATTCCATAAACTGTTCTTCTTCTCCAGTGGGTGATTGCAGACATAGTCGAAAGCATCAAACTTAATCAGAATCATAAATAATCAAACTTAATTAGAATCACAAATATTTCGATCCACTTCCAATAAATATACGATAGATTTAATAATTCACAAAAGTTTACATCTTTAATGCAATTTATACCAGTTCCTCTATAATTCTGCGTTGGAAAATTTTATGAACCTTCAGTTACGACATTTTCGATTTCCTTCTGCGTTGGATTTGGAGGTTAAAAGTGTCACTTATATCTTGCCAAAACACAGTCGTTTTGTTATATTAGACAAAAAATTAGTTTCCAGCAGATATATACCATTCTGGGTAATTAAATCGATTTTTTCTTTCTTTTGTTAAGTGGACTCGACTTCACCTTATAACAAGGTGTCTTATGCCATTTGGGCTACATGCCACTAGCAATCTCATATTGAATTGGCTATATTTGTATCTAGCCATATTAACTCCGTATAAAAAGGCACTAATTTGCCCCTATCCTATTCTCTAGACCCTAGAAAACGCGTGAAAAAACAGAGGCTCAAATAGTACGATTCCTCCACCCTAGGGATTGGGGGGGGGTGAGGGGCAACTAATAGTTTGTTTTCATTTTTCATTTATTTAAAAATTACATTTTTTTTATTTCAAAATGAAAATAATAATAATAATAATAATAAATATTACGAATATATAGACACATGAAAGGTTTTCATTTGCTAATTATATTTTTTTGAAAAATAAAAATGTGATATTTTTTATTTTATTTTTTTGCTTTGAAACGAGTAAATTTAGATGGATTATAGCTCATCCTAGATGTAAAATCTCTTAGGTATATGACCTTAAATGTAAGCAATTGGTCAACCATGGATGGGGAAAAGAAATTTTGACAAGTTTGTGATTTATGATATAGGGTGGTGGGCTGGGGAATACGAGGAATTTTCATTTCAAAATAACAACAATTGATTAAAAGAAAAGAAGAAAATATTATTATTATCGTATGTGCAACATGTGTTAGGAAAAAAAAAAGAAGAAGAAGAAGAAGATGACAATACAGCCACAATTCAATTTATTGTTACCGTAAAAAGCATGGATTTTTTTTTTATAGAAGTAAAAAGCATGAATTTAGTATTAATCCTTGTAATAAATTTGACATTGTTATGAAACTTAAAAAAAAAAAAAAAAAAAAGAGAAAAAGCAAAAAAAAAAAAAAAAAAAAAAAATTCTCATTAATTATTATGTATCTATAATATATTACTAAAGGCCTTATTTATAGGATTTACAAGATACAATATGAATTTTAAATCTAAGGTATAATAGATATTAAATCTCTAATTAAATACAAATTTATAATACAATAGAGATAAATCTTTATTTAAAATAAATCTAACCATAAGATAGATATATCATATTTTAGATTTGACATCTAAATTATAACATTCCTCCTAGATGTCAAATGCGTCGAGAATATGGCTCATTAAAAACAATGCTAGTAAAAGGGGACAAAAAACTAGCAAAGAAAAAAAATATATTATTCTAATGCAATACACTTAAGTTGCCGTATTAAAACTTTTTGAGTAAAACCCAATAAGACAAAATTATAAAAAGGAAAAAGAAGACAATGCTATACAGATATACTCCTGATGATGACAATAGTTCAACATGAAATGTCCTATTAATTAAATATTTTAACATTATTATAATCATTTTTCAAATGTTAAAATAAATGTAATAACTCATAGCGAGTGCGCCTATCTGGTCGTCACTTGACTTCATAAGTACAATTTCATAGTTGTAGCCCAAATATATTTACTTCGATAGCATGTTACATTTAAATACTAATGTGCAAGGTATATGTTATTCTACAAAATAGTTTATTTTGTCAGTTATTACAAAATTAATTTGAAACATTACACTTATATATAAAAATATTGCAGTAATGATGATAATTCATATATCAAATTTAAAATAAAACTCATTATTTTATTATTCTGAATATTTGTATATGCTCTGATAATATTTATTAATATTAATAAATACATTGAGCATCAATTATCTTATTAAATGGTGTCAACTGACTATAAAAAAAGAACAATATAAGATATTTTTTATATCATGTAACCAAATAATAATTGGATATATAATACTTTGTACTTATTTTTATCATAATTTTAAAAGCATATAATATGCTTTGTATCCCTACCTTCCTCTCCTTTTTTTTTTTTTGTACAGTAGTTCTTTCACTTTCATAAGCTTAACTAATATTTGTATGGTTGCATTACAGAGAGACATGCATGTTAACTTGAATTGCCTTGACCTGAGATTATTTCAAAGTGGAATAAATTGGTTCTATATTGTGGAAAAGCAAAGTCTTCAAGTCAAGTCCTTCTCCTTTATACTTTTTTTTTTTGCTGAGACAAGTTCTTTCTATATTGAAAAATTACACATAAAAATTAAAGTAATATTTAAAATTTAATTGTTTTCTTTTTTTTCTTCTCAATAAAAAATATATATATTCATATATTTTTTAATACTAAAAATATATATATTTATTTAATTTATAAAAAAATTAAATATATTTTTTTACTTAATAATTATGTCATACAATAAAATTTATTTAAATTGAGACCAAAGTCTTTTCTGCCGTATTCCATCAAAATTCTATATAAACTTACAAAAAGAGATGACCGTGATTCCAACTAAATTTTTTTTTTTGACCAAGGAAAAAAAATAGTTTTTTCATCGTAATTGAAAGAAAATTGTTATTTCTTTTCAAAATAACTCACAAATTCAAAATGTCACATCCATTAACATTAAAATTCATAAGACGAATATTACTTTGGCATAGGAAAAATAGGGGCTTTTGGTGCTTTTGTGGGCACTTAAGGTTCACAAACTTAAATTCGACTTTATATAAATAGCTTAAAAAAATAAAATAAATATAATTATCAAAAAAATTAATTATAAAAATTAAAATTATGTGTAAAAAAAATAAAAATAAAAATAATCTATACTTAGTCAAGGGACTCTCCATAATATGCTTTGCATATTTTTTTATTTGCTTATTTTTTCTCTTTTAGGTGGAATATAGTGATAGATCAAAACAAAAAAATTTAAAAATAGTATATCTTAAAACTTATAATGGCAAAAAATAGTACCTTAGGTTGCGTTTGGTTCGTTGAACGTAATCGTAATCCTAATCCTAATCGTAATCGAATGTAATGTAAATGAATCAGTATTACTATTACAGTGTTTGGTTTAGTAAATGTAATCAAAAAAGGAATCAATATTACAGTGTTTGTTTGACAACTGTATTGTAATGGAATAGAAAAAAAAATCACAACAATTAATAAATTTTAATTATAACAAAAAAATAACAACAATTAATAAATTTTAATTAATCACATAAATTAACAACAAAAAAAATTAATTCAGCAAAAAAAAAAATAATTATAACAAAAAAAATAACAACAATTAATAAATTTTAATTAATCATTAATTAACAACAAAAAAAAATAATTCAACAAAAAAAATTCAATTTCAGAAAAAAAAAAAAAAAAATGCACAATCGTGTGAAGTGGACGGGAGGACGCGAGCTGGCGCACGACGGCTGGACGGGAGGACGCGAGCTAGATGACGACGACGGGTTGGACGGCGATGCGAGCTGGAACACCGTGTGAGCTGGAACACCGTGCGAGCTGGAACACTGGACGGGACGACGACGACGCCAGCGCAGGTGCTGGACGATGACGGCTGCGCAGGAACAGGGACGAACGACGGCCAAAAAAAAAATTGCGAAAATAGTGGAGCGCAGGTGAGCGTGAAGACATTACGTAATGTAATGAGTATTCAGGGTGTCAAGAGTTGTAATCAGTATTCCTTTAAGAGATGTAATGGATTACATTACATTACATCTCTTTAAAGAAACCAAACAATGTAATAACTTGAATCAATTACATTACATCTCTTATTACACCCAACCAAACACCAACTTAATGTTGAGCTCATTATTTTTACTATTAAAAAAAATTTATTCCATTATTTCACATTGAAAGTCATCTAATATTTAAAAGTTATTCAAGTTGAACTGCAACAATTTAAATTCATTAATTGTTGAACTTTATTCAATTTGGTTCTGTTTAATATTATTAGGATGCTATTTTATTGTTATAAATTTTAAGAATTTTATTTCATTTAATTTTTCAAAAAAACAAAATCGATTGGATGGATTTTACATTGTATAGATGCTTGTTTACTCATTTAATATCCTAAATCATAATTGTTCCATAATAATTTATGATAAAAATAATGTAAATTTAATTTAATTTAATTTTTTAATTAGCATGTCATTTATATAATAAATCTACAAACAAGTTATAAAGTTGAAATTATATGATTTTTTTATTATTAATTCAAAGCCCAAATTAACATATGTTAAGTTAAATTGAAATATAAATAAAATAAATAATAAATAATATAAATGTATCTTTAAAGATTGAGAAAATAGCTTACATGTTCAAGAAAAAAATATGGGCTTATTTATGTGATTCAACTTTAAAGAAGTGAAAAAGAATTGTACCCTCTGACCATCTATCATGCCTCATCTCGATTTGACTAAATTTTTCTGTAGCCAGCTATATTAGGAGTGATTTGCCTAAATAGCTTCAATTTTGATTAAAAGTTAAATTTTTCAAAACTAGCAATAATAAATTTAAAACTATGCATTTTAGTTATATTAAAATTAGATAAATTATAGAAATATCCTTTCACTCTAATTCATACTTGTTACACTGCGCAGTATGTTTAAAAATTACGTTAAAACAATATTTATGTAAGTGGGAACTATTCTCCTTTAGATTTCGTATTTGAATATTTTTCAGAAAATATATAAACTGTTGGGCATAATATGTAAACTATTTTACATTTTATGTAAACTAGGTTTTCATACTATGTAAATCAGTTTACATACTATGTAAACCCAGTTTACATACTATGTAAATCAGTTTACTTGTTGTATGTAAATCAGTTTACATACTATGTAAACTGATTTACATACAACAAGTAATGGTTTCAATAAAGTGCACATGAGAAACAAAAAAGAAAAAGTTAAGCATATACATAAAAACATTAAACTAAAAAGAAGTCTCTAACTAAAGAAATTAAGCAACAACAAAGTTTAAGATAATTAAAAGGATGTTTTGAGAAACCAAGTTAAACCACAATCAATGTTGTTGCAAATACTAGATGGATAATCTCACTTGTAAAATATAAATATAGAATAATGTCCAATCACTCATTTTTTTTTTTTTTTCCTCAAATTAAATTCTCTAATCACTCCTTTTGTGGAGAACTAGAAAATTGAAGAAATATTGTAAATCTGTTGGTGGTATAATTGGGTTTACATAGTATGTAAATCAGTTTATATAGTATGTAAACTGTGTTACATAGTATATAAACTGATTTACATACTATGTAAACTGGGTTTACATACTATATAAATCAGTTTACATACTATGTAAATTGATTTACATACAACAAGTAATGGTTTCAATAAAGTGCACATGAAAAACAAAAAAAAAAAAGTTAAGCATATACATAAAAACATTAAACTAAAAAGAAGTCTCTAACTAAAGAAATTAAGCAACAACAAAGTTTAAGATAATTAAAAGGACGTTTTGAGAAACCAAATTAAACCACAATCAATGTTGTTCCAAATACTAGATAGATAATCTCACTTGTAAAATATAAATATAGAATAATGTCCAATCACTCATTTTTTCTTTTTTTTTTTCCTCAAATTAAATTCTCTAATCACTCCTTTTGTGGAGAACTAGAAAATTGAAGAAGTGTTGTAAATCTGTTGGTGGTATAATTGGGTTTACATAGTATGTAAATCAGTTTACATAGTATGTAAACTGATTTACATAGTATGTAAACTCGTTTATATACTATGTAAATCAGTTTTACTTTTTGTATGTAAATCAGTTTACATAGTATGTAAACTGATTTACATACAACAAGTAATGGTTTCAATAAAGTGCACATGAGAAACAAAAAAGAAAGAGTTAAGCATATACTTAAAAACATTAAACTAAAAAGAAGTCTCTAACTAAAGAAATTAAGCAACAACAAAATTTAAGATAATTAAAAGGATGTTTTGAGACACCAAGTTAAATCACAATAAATGTTGTTCTAAATACTAGATGGATAATTTCACTTGTAAAATATAAATATAGAATAATGTCCAAGTAGTCAAAGCACAAGCTCTAAGATTGTCATAGCTGGTGATGCATACAGAAAATAAATTCAAATAGTCATCAAGGAAGAAAATATTACATATGTTCTTGATCTAAGTTAAACTAGCATAGCATAAGATATCAAATCCAATCTAAATAACATAAAAGCTGCAATTTTCAGTCAAATGCATTTTGGAGCAGAAAGATTCTGCACAAGTATATGAGAAATTTGAGTATGTAACATAATTTACATAGTATATAAACAGTTTACATACTTGTATATATACTCTGTTTTGCCTAGCAAAAACAGAGCATAATCAATTCCTTCCAAATTATTAATGCCCAATATGATTTACATAAAAAACTGAACGACTGTCTGCACTAAGATGTATTCATATGATTTACAAAAGAATGATTTTTTTTTCTAGGTTGTCAAATAAATAAATTTAAATGTTTTGGTGAAAATGAAAATGGTGTCACTGATAGAAAAATTCTTAACACAATTTCCAATCCATCAGTGAACGATTCTTCATAGTTTTAAGATAAAAACTAAACATTTATTGGACAAACTCTTGGTATAAAAAACAAAGGGGCATAGAAGAAGTTTCGATGCCTCGACTTGTTTCATGTGAGAGGGGAAAACAACTCGTTATGCTTAAAAATCCAGAGGGTTAAAATCGTAAAATAACATAACTCAAATGATGTCGTAAAGCGATATGTGGAAAAATTAATAATCAACCCAAAAACAGGCTACAACGGGTCATTAAATCGCTATATTAGCTCCACATAAAAGCCTTTAGAAAAAGGTTAAAAGGCATCCGTTAACTCGGCTCTTTCCTATTCTCTAGGCCCTAAGAAAATTATGAAAAAAAGGCTCAAATGGTAAGATTTCTCCGAAGGCGTAGCTAACAGCATAGGATATGACTAATAATTTTCATTTTTCATTTATTTAAAAATTACATTATTTTCTTAGGGTTATGGGACTCCACAAATCTTTTACATTTACAAAAAGTATATTCTAGTTTTTTTTCTTTTAAATGATATACTTTTTCCTAGTTTTTTAAAATGTACACTCAAATTCAATTTTTCAAAAAAAAATATCAATTTATTGGCACGTAGTTATCTTGTGACAAGTTCTCAAGCGAGGAGGCAACATTTGATTGAGTAATAAAATTTGATTTATTTTTATTATTCAATCAAATGTAGAAGTTATACCTTTCATTTTCTTTGTTTATAACTTTGAATTATGTTGGATTTCTTGTGCCTTTGTGAAAAAGCACATTAATAAGTTACATTGCTCATTAGCACTTGAAAATTGCTTATCAGTTGTTTCAAGTTAAAAAACAAAACATAATATGATCTTATCTTTTAACACCATTCACATTGGCATCTCAGCATAAAAGAATCATAGCTAAATTACGTTAAGACATATCTTATTCCAACAGCAAAACAAATTCTATAAAGAAAACCTAATCCAAGGCCAATTTAGATTAACAGTCCAAGGGTAGATAGTATAGGTAAAGTAATAGCCACTAATCTACATTTTGTCTATAAAAGTATTTTGACATGAGGGATAGAAATGTTTTCTTAATTGACACATTTTAATATTATTATGACCATCTCTCAATTGTTGAAATAATTAAATATAATGACTTATGGCGAGTACGCCTATTTAGTCGCCACTTGACTTCATATATAATACAATTTCATAATTTTAGATCAAATGTATTTACTTCGATAATATCTTACATTTAAATACTAATTTGTAAGGTACATGTTATTTTACAAAATTAATTAGAAATCTTACACTTATTTATAAAACATATTGCAGTAATGATAATAATTTATATATTCAATTTAAAATAAAACTTATCATTTTATACTTCTATAAGATTTAACATTTGTATATGCTCTAAGAAAACTCAACATTATTAATAAATACATTGAATATCAATTATTTTACTAAATAGTGTCAACTGACTATAAAATAAAGAACAAGATAAGATAATTTTTATATCATGCAACCAAACAATAACTAGATATATAATATACATATGGTTTATCCATAAAAGTAAATTAATACAAATTTATCTTTCTCTAATGCTAGAAGTTGTTGGTCATAAGTTGTTTTATTTAATGCTATATTTTTATACATTCATTATTCCCCCACAAGACTTTATGTACTATGCAGGCTAAATACTTGCAATTCAACAATTGAGGTTACTAGGCCTCGAATACAAAACCTACAGCTTTGATACCATGGTAGAAGTTGTTGGTCACCAACTCTCTTAAAAGTTGAAGCTGTTAGGAAGAGGGCCAACTATACTTTTATATATTTATCATTTAAAATAATTACTTATTTTTACCATAATTTTAAAAGTGCATAAAATATATTAACATGCTTTGTATTCCAACCTTCCTCTACCTTTTTTTTGCATAGTAGTTCTTTCACTTTCATAAGCTTATCTAATATTTGTGTGGTTGCATTATAGACAGCACATGCATGTTAACTTGAATAGCCTTGACCTGAGATTAGTTCCAAGTGGAATAAATTGGTTCTATATTGTGGAAAAGCAAAGTCTTCATGTCAAGTCCTTCTCCTTAATACTTTTTTTTTTTTTCTAAGACAAGTCATTAAACATAAAAATTAAAGTAATATTTAAAATTTAATTATTTTCCTTTTTTTTCTTCTCAATAATATATATATATATATATATAGATATACTAAAAAATATATATATTTATCTATATTATAAAAAAATAAACATATTTTTTTATCTAATAATTATGTCATAGAATAAAGTTTATTTAAATTGGGACCAAAGTCTTTTCCGACATATTCTATCAAAATTCAATGTAAACTTACAAAAAGAGATGACCGTGATTCCAACTAAATTTTTTTTTGTCCAAGGAAAAAAAATTAGTTTATTCATCGTAATTGAAGGAAAATTGTTATTTCTTTTCAAAATAACTCACAATTCAAAATGTCACATCCATTAACATTAAAATTCATAAGATGAATTCTTGTAAAAAAAAAAATTCATAAGATTAAGATTACTTTGGCATAGGAAAAATAGGGGCTTCGGTGCTTTTGTGGGCCTTAGGGGTCACAAACTTAAATTCGCCCTTAGGGGTTTTATTTGATTTAATTTTTCAAAAAGACAAATTCGATTGGATGGATTTTACATTCTATAGATGCTTGTTCACTCATTTAATTTTCTCTTATATAATAATTGTTTTATAATAATTTATGATAAAAATAATGTAAATTTAATTTAATTTTTCAATTAGCATGTCATTTATATAATAAATCTACAAACAAGTTATAAAGTTAAAAATATATGATTTTTTTTTAATTCAATGCCCAAATCAACATAAGTTAACTTAAATTGAAATATAAATAAATAATATATAATACAAATGTATATATAAAGAATGAGAAAATAGCTTACACGTTCAGGAAAAAAACATGGCTTTTTTATGTGATTCAACTTTTAACGAATTAAAAAAGAATTGTGCCCTTTAATTGTTTGTCCTGTCTCATTTTGATTTGGCTATACTTCTCTGTAGGGGGTGTCTACGGTCCAATTTTTAGTAAAAAAAAATTATTCAAACTAGATCGAACCGTTTAATTAATAAAATTTTTGAAACCAAATGGTCCAATCCGGTTTGGTCCGGTTTAGTTAACGGTTTTCAATGATTTTTAAAACTTTTTTTTTCCTAAACATTAACCTTTTTTGCTAAACATTTTTTCTATAACTAAGAGTGCAATCAAATTATAACGCAACACATATAATAACAAATTAATACATTAATCGATAAAATACATATTCATAATACATTAATCCATAAAAAATTCAAAATAATTACAATCTAGATTCTAAAATAATAAAAAGTTTACACAAATTTACAAATTCAAGTTTAATTTTTATGTTCTTTCACTGTCCTAGCTATCTCTCATACTGAGACATGATCTTATGTTTTTATGGTAGCCTCTGCTTTGTATAATTTTCATATCAATATTTTAATAAACCAGTAATATATTAAAAAGAATTGTTGATTAAAACTTTCACAAGTTAGAAAGAGCTATAGTAGATATATCACTAGTAATGAAAGTAGAAAGTGGAATTTAATTTAATAATATCTTTTTTACATTTATTTTACCAATCTAAGTTCAAAATCCTAATAATCTTTATAAATCATCTAATAATAGGCCCAATAAATTATAATTATATATTATATATAATAATAATATAATATATTTTTTAAAAAATAAATTTAATATTTTATTTATAACGGTCTGATTCGATTGGTTAAAAAATTTACAAAATTGGACCGGACCGTTACACCAACGGTTTGAGTTATTTTTAACCGGATTGGACCATATATTTTATGAAACTGTCCAATTCGGTCTGATCTAGTCCAATTTTTCAATTTTGTCTAATTTAATCCAATTTTTTGAACACCCCTACTTCTCTGTGACTAGCCATGTTAGCTCCATATAAAAGCCTTATAAAAGGGCTAAAAAGGCACTTGTCAGCTCGATTCCTTTACTATTCTCTGGACCCTAGGAAAATTATGAAAAAGAAAAACATAGAGGCTAAAATGGTACAATTTCTTCTGAGGTGTATAGTAGCATAGGATATGACTAATAATTTTTATTTTTCATTTATTTAAAAATTACATTTTTTTTTTTGTATGGTACTCTATATGTCTCTTACATTTAAAAAAAAAAGTACACTTTAGTTCATTTTCTTTTAAGTGGTACACTTTAGGTTTTCTAACTTTTCAAAATGTATACTTAAGTTTAGTTTCTCAGAAAAATTCAATTTATTTGCACATGGTTTTTATGTGACTCTTTGAGAGGGTAATTTTAAAATTTCAAGTTTTTTTGCTAATTTTTTTTTTTAAAATAAATAAATTATGAGCCATAAAAAATTAAATAAAAACTGACCAATTTTTTTTTTACAAAAAGTTGTTCTTTTTTTATTATAAAAAAACTGATTTTTTTTAAATTATTTTGGTAAAAATATTAAAATTTCAAAATTATCCCTGTAAAAAATCATATGAAAATCATGAGTTAAGAAATTGAATTTTTTTTATGAGAAATTGAACTTAAGTGTACTTTTTAAAAAATAATATTATCTTTTTTTTTCAAGATAAAAAATAAAGATAATATTAATATTACAAAAACGTAGACACATGAAAGGTTTTAATTTATTAATTATTATTATTTTTGAAAAAAAATGTGATACTTTTTTTTTTCCACTTTCAAACTAATAAATTCAAATGGATTATAGCTGATCCTAGATAGAAAATCTCTTAGGTATATGATCTTAAATATAAACATGTGGTCTATGAGAAATTTTCATTTCAAAATAAAATCAATTGATTACAATAATAAGTTAAAAATATTATTATTATTATTATCTTTATGTGCAACATGTGTTTGGAAAGAAAAAAGATAGAAGATGACAATACAACCTCAATTTAATTTATTGTTGCCATAAAAAGCATGAATTTTGTATTATATCCTTGTAAAATTTAACTTTCTTTTTATAGGATTCTAAATATACTTTTGTACAATTAATATTAAATAAAATTGTAAATAATAAATATAATGGTGATAATAATAATTTAATTTGTGACAATATCTCCACACAATAGTAGTTGTATAATAAGGTTATAAGGCTATAAAATGTTTGAAATCTATGAAATAAGATTTACAGATACATGGACTATATGAGGATTGTTTACGGGATTGGGATTGGGATTGGGATTGGGATTGGGATTGGGATTGGGATGGGCTAGAACCTCTTTTCCGACTTTGAATTTGTTTCTCATTTTCACTTCAAATAACTATCGGGACATATTAGGAATTTTTAATAGGGAATGAGGACCCACTATTGGGAATTGGGGATCCAAATAATATTATAAATATCATTATTATTATTATTATTTGTAATTTTGTATTTTTATTCTAAAATAAAATTTAAAATTATTCAACAATAAATATTTTATCAAGAAAAATAAATAAATTTTAAGCTAATAAATAAATAATATGTATACGAAAAGGAGAAAAATAAAATATATATAATAATAAATACATAATATTTTATACTAAACAAAATTAATAGAATTTTATTACATACTAGTCATGGCTAGCATCTAAAGTACATGAAATTATAGCCACTTTAATGGGTTCTAACTTTAACAGGTTTGATAATACTAACTAGTTTACATGCACGAAGTTATGAGTTTGAGATGACAAAAATGTACGTAATAGTTAATAAGGTCATTTGACAATAGTTTTAGATGCTAGGTTACAGTTAGTACTCTCACATATAAACGATTATTCAAATAAATAAATAAAAAGTGAGTATTATTCCATCTCCTACCCCATGGAGTATTTTTCGAAAAAAAAAAAGAAAAAGAAAGGTTCGAGAATAGACTCACTTTACAAACACTTGCCAAAGTGTTTGTAATAATTAACTACTCCAAGTTCGAGAACTTAATAGACTGTCAATTGGATCCTACCCTTATAGTTCACAAGACATACATCATGAAATGTATGCTGTAAGATCATTATTTTTAGTTGATTTGGGAAGATATTCACGTAAATTAAGATTTGATAGAAAGGTTTTCTACAATTTATACTAATAAAAATAACATTTTAATAACATTAAATAATATTTAATTAAACGACGTTCAATATTGAATGCATTTAAATTATTGCAATT
Source organism: Elaeagnus macrophylla (assembly GCA_029378325.1). NCBI lineage: Eukaryota > Viridiplantae > Streptophyta > Magnoliopsida > Rosales > Elaeagnaceae > Elaeagnus > Elaeagnus macrophylla. The sequence goes on along the minus strand of CM055648.1, from coordinate 16,397,934 downwards.
CGATTTAAACGGCATCTAATTAGACAAAATTTAAAAAAAAATAATGTAATAATATTTTTTTAATAATAAAAATATATAATTTGAGTATAAATAATATTATTTTTACTGTTTTTCGAAAACTTTTGAACTGCTTTTTGTTGTTACATCATGATGTGGTTCAAGTTTTCAGCTGCTAATGCATGAACTATGTTATTTGAAGAATAGGCCAATTCTAAACACATACTCCCATTCTCTTAAACACATACTCCCTTAATGCATCCCCAATATTCCACATTTGTTGAGGGGTATGTGTTTAAAAAATTAAGGATATGTTAGTAGAACTGTCCGAAGAATATATTCAAACAACTCCTAGCTGACAAATATTGAAGTGATAACATTCATGCTATCAAGAGAGACCGACAGGTAGACCCGTCAACGAATTAAAGATTCATAATAGAGGCCTATTGACTCTTATATCATTTTTCCCAGTTTTTACTGTTCATAAAATATACATTTACAATGTTACCTTTTTTTTTTTACAACATTTGTTCTTTTTCCTTTTTGTTCTAGCTTTAAATGAATGCAAGGGTATTTATGGTAGGTCACATTATATATTTTGTTTAAACTTTATGTTTTGGTTAAATAACCTGCTAGTTTTGTCCATTTTAATTTTTTTATATTTAAGCTATATCAATCTAAAACTCACTTATCAAATTGTTTTTCAATTAGGCTCATGTTTTATCCCTATTATTTCAAGGCCCAGCACAAATCGCATAATACAAAAATGGGTCGTGCTTAGGTGATATTTTAAATGATCCATATCATAAGGCCTATTAAGGACTCAGGGCTTTAGTAGCCTTTTTCTTCCAATACTAGTAAAAGAAAATGCCATAACTTCCCTAACTTGTTCTTGAAACTCACAACAAACATTTCTCGCCCGAGTCACCTCCAGCAAGTGGAAAGTACTTCTGAGCGTATAGCTTAGGAATTACGAGACGATTTAGCTTTCCAACGTAGCTTGGTCTTAAGGATTTCTCAAACATAGGTTCGTTATAAACTGTAAAAATTTATAAGAATCATAAACATCTAATCTCAAAAGATTAACTAACTAATCTAACATTAACTACAGTATTCACTAATGAGATATCAATTGTTAATGTCAATGTCTTCATCATTATTAAAGGTATCTTCTCAATGGTTAAGGTTGAACTTGAGAGAGTAGTTAATTCGGGGATTGAAACATGGAATTAGTGGAATTGAGTCGGGGGGAAGTGAGAGTTAAGAAGCCAAGCTTGGTTATGGTGGTAGCATTGTTGAGGAATGCAATGGGGTTATAAAGGATTTCTCAAACATAGGTTCGTCATAAAGGATTTCCAATGTCGCTTGGTCTTAAGGATTTCTCAAACATAGGTTCGTTATAAATTGTAAAAAATTTATAAGAATCATAAAAATCTAATCTCAAGAAGTTAAATAACGAGTCTAACATTAACTACTGTATTCACTAATGGGTTCTGAACTGTTATTGTCAATGTCTTCATCATTATTAAATGTATCTTCTAAATGTTTAAGGTTGAAATTAAGAGAGTAGTTAATTCGGGATTGAAGCATGGAATTAGTGGAATTGAGTTGTGGGGGAAGTGAGAGTTAATAAGCCAAGCTTGGTTATAGTGGTAGCATTGTTGAGGAATGCAATGGGGTTTGTGTTGCTTTGGAGAAGAAGCACTATTATCCATAAGACTTGGCTAGTCCACAAATCTTTAGTGTGGCTATGGAAAGTCTCAGATATAAGCAATTGCATTATATATTTGTGGACTTTTTTCCTTCATTTTGTATTTTAATTTTTGTGTTGAAAAGAGAAAAATGGGGTAACGTGAGAAAAATGTTAAAAAAAAAGGAAAAAAGAAAGATAGAAAGTAATTAAGCCCATTTGAACTTTTCTCAGCCATTTACATCTCGACAGGACAAAAAATATTTGTATAGGGTGAATAAAAGATTCAATATAATGAGTATTTATATCTAATAATAAAAAAATAAAAATAGCATGTTTAAAAAATATAAAATATATATTTAAAATAAAAAAATTATTACTTTACTTAAAATATCCCTTTATTAATTAAGGTTAGTGGAGTGAATTGATTACAATTTTAATTAGTAAAGAGATATTTTAAGTAAAATAATAACTTTATTTTTTAAAATATGTATATTTTATTTCTTAAATTAGCTATTTTTGTCTTTTTTAATATTTTTTTATGAATAGTCGCTATATCATTCATTCACTCATATAAGGGGGCACAAACTTATGTTGGTATTTTTTCTGGTTCTCTTGTCATATTAGTGTTTTTAGTCCATTTATTAAAATGTTAATTAGTATTTAGTATGATAAGTTCTTAGCAAGAAAATAAGTATAGTAAATTTCTTATAAATTTAATAGAACTTATAAAATTTACACTAGAGATTTATATTTTTGTTTTAAATTAAAGATTAAATAAAATCAGTAAAAATTGAAAGAAACAATAACAAAACAATAGGTTTTAAAGTGAATATACTATTAATTGTAAGAGTGAGTAATGTAATTAGTGTGTGATATATTGTAATTAATATTTACGTGTCCTATTGTAGTTAATACTTATATTTAATAGAGACCTAGGTTGTACAGTATTAAGTTTTACAGTTATAATTTCCTATATATACCTCTACTATTATATGTGTAAATAATAGTTCATTCTCATTATATTTATAATTAATTCTGTCTCGTTATATATTTAACTTGGTATCAGAGCAATAATTTTTTTTGTCTTTTTTCTAGCTTCGTCACTTCATAGACCACCATTCAACCTCATGACTGTCGTTCACAGCCGTTACTCCCCAGGGCAATTTCATGACCCACCTTGTGTGTCACCATCATCAACATTCCAACGATCTACTCCATCTACTCCCCTACTCCGTCTTAGCCAGAACTAGTGCAGATCTCCGACAATCATTCTTTAGCAAAATTGGTCTCCTTTGCCTTTTCTCAGCTCTCGTGGTGCAGCCTACGTCCAACGAAAGCACTGTCTGTTTTAGTGGAAGATTCGAGAGAAACTCAAGGTTCTAAGATCACTATAGTTCCAAAATTTGAAGTCTCTATCAAGAGCTCAGAAGGTGGCTTTTTCGAGGGATACCAAACTCAATGGTACAAACTTTCAAACATGAAAAAGGGTTATGTCCGTTTATCTCTGTGGGATGTACAAGATGGGGCATCTGACTAGAACAATCAAGGCTTCTCGTGACAATGATGTGAAGGCCTATACTAAGTGGGAAGATGATAGTGGCCTTGTAATGTCAATTTTATTTAGAGGACTTGATGTGAAACATAAAAGTGCCAAGAGCAAATTGCTCTGAATGCTAGACCTTCCAGCTTGACCACAGCTTTTACATACATCTGTAAGGATGAATCTTAGTAGGAAAGTCTTAAACAGGCACAAGTTGAAGTATATCGCCTAGCCATTCAAGAAAAATCATAAGTATCTTCCCTTTAGCAACAGAGTTCAGTTCCACTTCATCAGCAAGAGCCTCTACTAAGCTTTGTCAATCTCCCTCGTCCTCAATGCTTTTATTGCAATGATGTTGGGCATCTTTGAGAGACTTGTTTTTAACTTAACCCACACCTCAAGCCTAAAAGGTAGAATTGTCCTAAAGCAAAAGCAACTGCCGTGCAATTAGCCCAAGAACCAGATTTTTATGGAGTGGCTGAACAGGATCATCATACAACATGTGGAGCTACCCCTACAGCTTCTATAACTGGTTGTGGTAAGATTGGTATGACCTTAAACATTTTTCACTTTATTGGATCTAATACTTGGATTATTGACTCTAGTGCATCTGATTATATGACCTATGATAAATATTATTTTACTGAGTTATCTTCCCCACCAATGTCTTTTGTTACAAATGCTAATGGTTAAGCTTTTTCTGTGTTAGGGATGGGGTCAGTCCATATTACTCCAACCTTACAACTCCATAATGTTTTATATGTACCTGATTTATCTCATGACTTAATATTTGTTGCACAGTTGTATACATAGTCTAAATGTTCTGTGACCTTTTATTCTATGCAAGTAATTTTTCAGGATCTTCTTACTAAGGAAATAATTGGTCGGGGGTATCTGAAGGGTAGGTTGTTTTGTCTGGATCATACCTACATAAGGGAGAAACTAGGAGCACAATCCCGCACTGCTTTAACTTCGAGTTTTGACCGGCTACGTGAAATTTAGTTGTGGCATTGCTGCTTAGGGAATCTGTCTTTTTGTCTTATGAAAAAATCCTAGTGTCCTTTATGGACAAATCCCATTCGAGGTTCTTGCATCTTATGTATCCTTGCCATCCTTTCATAATATTCTTGCCCGTGTGTTTGGTTGTGTTGCTTTTGTCTATGTTCCTAAAAATCTGAGGTCTAAGTTAGATGTCTGGGCAATTAAGTGTGTATTTGTTGGTTATTGAGGTTATCAAAAATGATACAAGTGCTTCCATCCACCTACTAGAAAGTATTATGTCACTTTAAATGTTACTTTATTTGAGGACATGAGCTATTTTTTCTCATCTAATACTGCTACTTAGGGGGAGAGTTCATATTTTGAAGAGTTGTATCATGGTGAGGGGGAGGAATTGGAAGGAAGTCAAAAAGTAACTCAATCAGGAGATATTGATGGGTCTAGTTGAGATCTTTAACCCATTGAATCCAGTAATCAAAGAAGTAGATGCTCCAAGTATCCAAGCACCAACTTTGATCACTGAAAATGAAAATGAAGACACAATTGTTCCCTCAAGCATCACTCCTACCCATGATTAACAGCTCTTTGGTACTAAAGGTCACTCATCTGAGGTATGTACACCTATTGATACTATTATCATTGAGTCTAGTGTTGGATAGCATGTGTTACCAAACAGATCTACTCGGGGTCAACCAGTCAAAAGATATGAACCTAATATTCATGCGAAATCAAAATATCTAGTAGCTAACTACATGTCCACAAAAGGTTGTCTAAGCCATATGAATCATTTGTAAATCAAATATCTGATGTATTAGTACCTAACAAAGTGCAGGATGTATTGGGAGATCCAAAGTGGATGAAGGAAATGGAGGAAGAGATGGAGATGTTACAGAATAACAATACCTGCTAACTTGTGCCTCGACCACAAGGCAAGAAGGCAGTGGGTTATCACTAGGTGTTTATTGTGAAACATAATGCTGATGGATCTGTGAATCAGTATACAACACGCCTTCTAGTAAAAGGATTTACTCAAACGTATGGTATAGACTATAATGAGAATTTTGCACCTGTTGCCAAAATGAACACTATTCAGGTTCTACTTTCGCTTGCCGCTAGCTTAAACTGACCACTTCGGTAATTTGATGTCAAGAATGCATTTCTTCATGGAGAGTTAGCCGAGGAGGTGTACATGGGTCTTCTACTTGGGTATGTAACTACTTCTCCTAATAATTTTGTATCCAAATGGAGAAAGTCTCTGTATGATCTCAAGCAGTCCTCTCGTGCTTGGTTTGGAAGGTTTTCACAGTTCATGCAAAAGGTTGGTTACAAACAGAGTAATTCAGACCATATGCTGTTTCTTAAACATCAACAAGGGAAGGTAACAGCTCTAATTATTTATGTTGATTATATGATAATTGAAAGTTTTTAATCACAGATCAAATATACCTAGAGGGGGGTGAATATTTTGCACAAACAAGCATTGCTTATATAGAGTCCAATTTGATTTGAAAGAGGATTAGTAATAGAGACAACTCTACTCATAACAGGATTTAATTCTCACAGGAATTCTACTCATAAAAAGATTCTATTCATATCAGGATTTTACTTTCACAAGAATTATACTCATACAAGGATTCCAACTATCACAACAATTCTATTCATATAAGGATTTTGCATTCAACATTAAATGAGTCAAATTGGTAAAAGTAACATATGGGTCAAATTAAAAAGAGTTGTAGAAGAACTGAAAAATATGCTCGATCGATCTAACCAAATCTCGATCGATCGATCCAAAGCATCGATCGATCGATCCAAAACCTCGATCGATCTAACCATGCAATTTCAAACCTGAGAGCAGCTAGATCGAAGTCACTCTATACTCGATCGATCGCACATGCCTCGATCGATCGAATACCTCATTCGATCGATCGATCAACTAATTACTCGATCGATCTAGTTCAAACCGAGAGCACCTAGATTGAAGTTGATCCACACTCGATCGATCGATCGAACTATCATCTTGATCGATCGACCAACATGTGCACAATATATTTTTCGTTACAATCCATACTAAGTGTAGTGCTCAATTGTGTAAAGATGTATGCATGATAGAATATTTTACCTGTCATATGGGCATTGCAAGCTTGGTGATTCCATCATCATGTATCGTCTGATTAAACGGTGAATACTTACACTATATTACAATCAAACATTTTGTCCACGAAAATCGCCAATACAAATAAATCTTACAATCTCCTCCTTTGGCATTTTCGTGTGATAAAACCACTCTCTCACTACATAGCGCTCATAGCTAAAATATCATTACATCAATTACATCAGTGGAACTATCTATGATCTGGTGGACCATCTTTGCTTGATGCTTGATACGCTCAGTCCACTGAAATTAGACAAACAAATAGCACACAAATTTGGCTTGAAAACCTCATTGTTTATTAGTTCAGTGTACATAAAGGTGCGAATGAAATGTAGTGTATGTGCACAATTAATGAATCCAATATCTCCCCCTAAATCCAATCTCCATAGCAACATGAATCTTTCTCCCCCTTTTTGACATACAAAATTGACAAATTATGAAACAGTTAAGATGATATGAATCACTCTCCCCAAAGTTTAACAATTATCTTAGTGGGCTAAAAATGTATATGATCACACATGTATGTGTCCAAATAATGTAGGAGGAATTGCATAAGTCAAAAGAAAAATAATGAAATATGTATGCAATGACTCCCCCTAAGTTCTATGACTCTCTAGACGTAAAACAAATTTAAAAGAAAACAAAAAATATTATTTTTTTTATTTTTATTTTTGACCACACAAAGCAATAAACTCATTTAAGACGAATAAGCATACAACCAATTGAAAATTTATTTTTGCTTAAATTTTGATCATTCATTCTATTAGCAAGTAAAATAAATAGGTCACACAAGCACACTAACACATATAATGGCATATTGACATTCACTTAAAATAGTATACAGTGTGAACTCCACTTGTATTTCAATAAATTCATTTATAACCAATTATAAGAGACTCAAAAGAAAATAATTTCATTTATCATGCTAAATTATAATTGAGTCTTCATTCTTACATAATAAAATATGTCTATCAAAAGGAGATTTCTTATTTTTTTTTTAAATCTTTTTGCTCTTTCTTTTTGTATATATGAAATTTCTTAATTAAATTTTTATTTTTTATTTTATTTATTTATATTCTTTTTTAAACATGTACGAGCAATAAATTTAATATGATGACGTTCACACTAGTTATGAGGTAGCCTTCTCCGCTCACTACGGTAGCTGCACACATCATAGTAGGTAGCCCTCTCAATACTAGTTGTCTCCCTAAGATGGAATATTTTAAAAGATAAAAAATAGAACTCAATATAATTTCGCAATCAAGATTAGCTCAAGTCTTAGAGTCTTTCAAAATTAATCATAAATTTCATTGATGACATACATGAGTGTTCAGTGAGTGTGTGAATAAGTTCAATCAATAGTATCACCACATGGGAATAATGTAAATATGTGCATAATTTTGAATTGTAGCATTGAATATACAATGAGAATCAAAATAAGCTACAAAAGATAAGCTTGTATAAGTATAAGTATTATATGAATCCAATACCTTGTAGTTTTTTTTTTTTTAAACAATCTTAAAAAAATTCTAACAACAAAAATAAAATAAACCTACGAAAATACTCACCTAGGGTCATTTAAGCACTCAAACAAAAGTACCTAGGTGGGCTAGCAATAATGATCAAGTGACAGGAAACATGCAATCTTTCCTAACCCAAATTTTCATGAATTTTGACTTCTCTATTTTTTGGGTTGAGATTTAATTGCATTAGGTTTTAAAAACATACTCTTAGACTCATCTTTCCTATTCAAATTCAACATATGCATGGTAGGATGATAATTATGAGTTCTATAACAATAAGCATGAAGATAATTATTAGATCGAAGAGGATTCATCAAAAATCTACAGTTAGGTCGAATATGGCCTTTTCTACCACAATGATGACAAATGGGCACAAACTTAACAATTTTAGCTACTACAGTTATAGTGGGTGTTTGTGCAAAATTAGTGGCAGTGAAAGTAGAGTTAGAAGACCTTACAAATGTATTTTTTGAAGTGGAAGGTGTACAGCTTTCATCTAAGAATCCAAGACCACGTGTATCACCATATGACTTACCAATGTTCAACATCTTGTCTAGTCGTTCAGCTCCAATAGTTAATCTCTTCACAGTTTCCTTTGATTGCTCCAATTCCTGCACAAGCTTTGAATTTTCCTGTTTGATACCTGCAAGACTCAAACTCAACTTGTCAACATGCTCAGACAATTCAACTTTTTCTTTTTCTAAAACTGACAAATTAAGGTCTTGTGAATTGATTTGATCATTCAGCTTTGTTACAGTTATGAGAAGCTTATCTTTTTCTTTCTTGCAGTTAATTAAATCAATAAATAATTCTTCAAAATTGTTTGAATTAAATTTAGCAAGAATAGATTTACTTCCCTCATTATCTGAGTCAAGGTCTGACTCACTGGAGTATCCACCAACAGTTGCTGTAAAAGCTACGTAGTTAGAGTTAACATTTTTTGAACCACTAGTTTGGTCTTCATCACTTTCTGTGTCACCAAGGGTAGCATTGAAAGATTTTCTTGTTTTCTTCTTCTTGTTGGCACACTCAGCTGCATAATGACCAAAACCATTGCATTTAAAACATTTAGGTCCATTGGGTTTAGTTTTCTTACCTTCTGAACTCATTGGCACGAGTTCTCTTCCCTTAAGATCTCTTGATTTTTTTTTAATTTGTAGATCCTTTCTGTTGAATATTTTCTTGAGTTTTCTAGTTAAGGTGAGTAGATCTTCATCTTCTATAACATCATCACTATCACCATCATCAGCATCGGTGGTTTTGAGAGCAATACCAATGTTCCTTTTGGGTGTTCGAAGGTTCAACTCAAATGTTTGAATTGAACCAACGAGTTCTTCAATCTTGATGGTGTCAATGTCTTTGCTTTCCTCTATTGCTGTAACCTTTGCTTGAAAGCGTTCTGGTAGTGAGCATAAGACTTTTCAAACTAACCTGCGTTCATCAATTTTATCTCCAAGATTTGAAGAAGAGTTAGCAATATCACATAAATTAGCATAAAACTCAGAAAATATTTCATCCTCCCCCATTCTAAGATTTTCAAACTTAGTAGCTAGCATGCGAAGTTTTGTTCGTTTAACTTGGGATGTGCCCTCATGGGCAACCTTTAAAGTGTCCCAAGCAGCCTTAGCAGTTTCAATATCAGAAATACGTCGGAATTCATTCGACGATACAGCACTAAAAATAGCATTGATACCCTTTTGATTCCAACCACTACCAATTTTATCTTGAGTAGTTCAATCCATCCTAGGTTTAAGTGTGACTACATTATCCTTGGTAACCATAGGTGGTTCCTAACCATAAAGCACAGAATTCCATACACTTTCATCTAAGGAACGTAAAAATGCTCTCATACGAGCTTTCCAATATGGGTAGTTAGACCCATCAAAGTAAGGTGGACGGGTTGTAGAAGAACCCTCTCTCAAATGATCCATAATAAGGTCCTAGGCAACACTAAGTCTATCTAGTGACCCGCTCTGATACCAATTGAAAGTTTTTAATCACAGATCAAATATACCTAGAGGAGGGTGAATATTTTGCACAAACAAACATTGCTTATATAGAGTCCAATTTGATTTGAAAGAGGATTAGTAATAGAGACAACTCTACTCATACAAGGATTCTATTCATATCAGGATTTTACTTTCACAAGAATTCTACTCATACAAGGATTCCAACTATCACAACAATTCTATTCATATAAGGATTTTGCATTCAACATTAAATGAGTCAAATTGGTAAAAGTAACATATGGGTCAAATTAAAAAGAGTTGTAGAAGAACTGAAAAATATGCTCGATCGATCTAACCAAATCTTGATCGATCGATCCAAAGCATCGATCGATCGATCCAAAACCTCGATCGATCTAACCATGCAATTTCAAACCCGAGAGCAGCTAGATCGAAGTCACTCTATACTCGATCGATCGCACATGCCTCGATCGATCGAATACCTCATTCGATCGATTGATCAACGCATGACTCGATCGATCAACTAATTACTCGATCGATCTAGTTCAAACCGAGAGCACCTAGATTGAAGTTGATCCACACTCGATCGATCGATCGAACTATTATCTTGATCGATCGACCAACATGTGCACAATATATTTTTCGTTACAATCCATACTAAGTGTAGTGCTCAATTGTGTGAAGATGTATGCATGATAGAATATTTTATCTGTCATATGGGCATTGCAAGCTTGGTGATTCCATCATCATGTATCATCTGATTAAACGATGCATACTTACACTAGATTACAATCAAACATTTTGTCCACAAAAATCGCCAATACAAATAAACCTTACAATAATTACTAGAGATGATGCTGTTGAGATGGATAAATTACAAAAACAGGTAGCCTCTAAGTTCGAGATGAAGGATTTGGGTGAACTGAAGTACTTCTTAGGAATTGAGGTAGCTAGAGGGAGCGAATAAATTTTCTATGTCAGAGAAAGTACATTCTTGATCTTCTAACTGAGACAAATATGTTGGATTTCTAGCCTATTAACACTCTTATTGAGCAAAACTATTGTCTAGCATAGTATCCAAATCACTTACCAACTAATCGAGCTCGCTATTAGAGGTTGATTGGGCTCCTAATTTATTTGGTACATACTAGACTAGATGTTGCATAGAAAGTAAGTGTGGTAAGTCAGTTCATGCATAACCCGAGTGAGAGTCATATGGATGCAGTAATGAGAATTTTAAGGTATTTGAAGACAGCTCCAAAGAGAGGAGTAATGTTCTCTAAACACAACAATCCTCTTGAAGTTTGTGGCTTCACAGATGCAGATTGGCCAGGAAATAATACAGATAGAAGGTTGACATCAGATTACTTCACCTTTGTGGGAGGTAATTTGGTTACATGAAAAAGTAAGAAGCAGAAAGTTGTGGCGCGGTCTAGTGTTGAGGTTGAGTATAGAGGTATGACTCATGAGATTTGTGAATTGATGTGGATAAAAAGTTTGCTATTTGATTTGGGTTCCAAAATCAAAAGTTATATGCAAATGTATTGCAATAATGGGGTAACCATTAATATATCACAAAATTCAGTACAACATGATCACATTAAGCATGTAGAGGTCGATCATCATTTTATAAAAGAGAAGCTAGATGCCAAACTTATTAGCTTCTTTTTTCTCCCACTGAAAAGCTGCTTGTAAATGTGCTTATTAAAGGAGTTTCCAGGAAGGCATTTTATGACTCACTAAGCAAATTAGACATGGTCGATATGTATACATCAACTTGAGGGATAATATTAGCGTGAGTCATATAATTAATATGTAATATGTTGTAATTAATATTTACCTATCGTATTGTGGTTAATACTTATATTTAATAAAGACTTAGGTTGTACAATATTAAGTTTTACACTTATAATTTTCTATATATATTTCTACTATAAGGTGTGTAAATAATAATTTATTCTCATTATACTTATAATTAGTTCTTTCACGTTATATTTTTTTTTATAAAAGGTTGTAGCTAGCAGTTTTCAGTGGGTGCACCGGGACATCCCAACTAGGTTGGCACCTCCTTAGCACCTTCTTCATTAAACCGCTCACCACTAATATTATTAAATCTTAATAAAATTGAACATACAAATAAAAGTTCTCAACAAAACCTGTAATTAGGTTTGTTGTTAGCATCTGAATAAATAAAAGAGCTAGCGAAAGGTGGGGCATTCCACCACCAAGTCGCTGTACATAAACTAGGAGCCCTAGAGGCTAAACTATCAGCTGCAGCATTGCCCTCCCTGTAAATATGTGAGCAATGAAATTCCAAGTGTGTAATTTTATCTAAACAATCTGTCCAAGCCGAATGCCATTTCCAAGGAACCGAAGTAGACCGATTCTGTAGTAGAGTAACAACATAAGCCGAGTCTGATTCCAACCAAAGACGCCTCCACCGAAATGTATATGCATATTTCACCGCATAAATGGCTACCGCTAGTTCTGCTTCAAAAGCATGTGATATTCCAAGCGGGACACAAAAACAACCCTTAACAAATGATCTAGAAGTTCGAAAAATGCCTACACAACCCGATAATCCTGGTGATCCAAAAGCTGCTCCATCTGTATTAACCTTTATCCATCCCGAAGGTGGTGCCTTCCAATTTACCTCTATAACCCTTAGAGCCCGTCGTGGGATGCCTTGAATTTGAAGTCGTCTAAGAACCTGTAGATCATCTACAGTATTTTGCATGCAACCACTCTTTGAGAGACTCGCTTCACGAATAAAACGCCACACTGTTGCAAAGGCCGAGCTCAGCGTCGTCCTCTTATTGTTAAATCGATAATCATTTCTAGTGGTCCAAATCACCCAAATGACTGAAATAATTCCTGCTTTCCATAAGCTGGCGAGCTGTGATCCAAATTTCATCGCCATTGCGGTCGTCCATAAGTTTAGGATAGAGGAGTCTGTACATGGTCGTTTTCCAAAAAAGAAGCCTAGGAAGTCCCAGAGAGCACCTGCAAAATGACAACTTAAAAAAAGATGTGAAATAGTTTCCTCTTTGGATCCACATAATGAGCAACGAGAAGGAAACGATTGTCCCCTCCTTTTTAACTGGCAATCCGTTGGAAGTTTATTTTGGATAGCACGCCATAGCAAAATAGATCTTGATGGTGGTATATAATGGGCCCGGATGGCCTTACCCCACATCTTGCGTTCGCCAACCACACGTAGTGAGTCATAAGCCTCACTGACTGTAACACCTCCTTTAATTGAGCGTGTCCAAACTCTGATGTCCGAACCAATTCCAGCAACTGTTGATTGAATTTATGAGGTAATATCTGGATAAGATACCATGAAAGTTTGAGGTAAATGCCAACCATCTTCCTGTAGGTAATCCCCCACTAGTGAATGTATCGGGGGGTCCACTGGGGGATTATCCATCATATCAATTAGAGGTGTACCCAACCAATTGTCTGTCCAAAACTTTACTGTCGAATTTCTTCCAACTAACCACCTGGATTCCTCCAAGAGGGTTAAATAGTGAGGGCGCAAACCAGGCCAGACTGATGAGCAGACATAATAATTCTTTGGATAGCCATTTTTTGCTAGATATCTGCTACGTAAGTAAAACAGAATGTTAGATTTTTCTGTGATTAGCCTCCATGCAAACTTTGTTAGCATGGCCTCATTTAGGAGACGAAGGTCCCGCAGACCAAGGCCTCCTTCATCAATTGGACGACAACAGTCTCTCCAAGCCACTTGTACCTTTTTAACTGTATCTATCTTTCCCGACCAAAAGAAATTACGAATAATTTTTGTTAAGTCGTCAAGGATTGTTTTCGGCCATTTATAAATCTGAAATGAGTGGAGGAATGTTCCTTGAATGATAGAAGAAATCAAGCAACGCTGTCCTGCCAGTGAAATCGTCTGCCCATTCTAATCTTCAAGCTTTACACGAATTTTGTCAGCTAAGTTTTGAAACCAACACTTTCTAGGGGCCCCCTGGAAGAGATTGATGCCCAAGTAAGATAAGGATGCTGCTCCAGTGCGCATGCCAGATAGATTCCGAAGTGATGAAATGTTGCTTTGTGTAACACCTTTTCCAAAATAGATAAAAGATTTTTCTAAATTCACCATTTGGCCCGAAAGGCGACTATACAAGGAAAAAGCCTCAGTTAACACCCGAATGTTTTTCTCGCTTGCACGACCAAAAATAAGAAGATCATCTGCATATAAAAAGTGTGTTGGTGCACGAGCTCCTCTAGGTGAAGAGATTGGGATTAAACTTCCCATATCAACTAATTTTCCAAGGTATCTGCTGAGGAAATCTTCAGCTATGCAAAATAAAAGTGGGGACAGAGGATCCCCCTGTCGGACGCCTCTAGAGCAAGAAAAATATCCCCTGGGTGAACCATTAACCAGGATTGAGATTCTCGCTTATGCAAAAATATTTCGAATCCAGCCCAGGAATATGTTGTCAAAACCAAAACATTGCATGACTTTTATAATAAAATCCCAACGCATAGTATCAAAGGCTTTGTGAATGTCAATTTTTAGAGCGATGTTCCCCTATCGGCTGGAAAGCTGCATAGCGTTAAAACATTCAGAAGCACCTGCTATACAATCGCTAATGTTTCGACCTGGAATGAATCCAAATTAATTTTGAGAAAGAATACGAGCGCATATCTGTCCTAATCTGCCAGCAATAATCTTTGTTACTATCTTGAACATGAAGTTGCCTAAAGCAATAGGCCTATACTGATCAATAGTGCTTGCTTGCTGGTGTTTGGGTATAAGAATTAAGAAATTGGAGTTTAGCCCCGAGGGCATGTGGCTCGTTTTAAAATAATCTTGTACCGCTCGTACAATATCTGTACTGATAATATCCCAACATTGTTGAAAGAATTTACCAGTAAATCCATCTGGTCCGGGGGCACTCATTGGATCCAAGTCAAAAACTGTAGCTCTTATGTCTTCTGATGACGGAATGCGTCGTAAAGTTTGATTATCCACAGAGGTGACCAGGGAAGGTACTACTGATTCTATGGGAGCAAGATCTGTCATTCCACCTGTATGACTTGAGAAAAGATTTTCATAGTAATCCAAGATTTGAGTAACTATTACCTCTGGATCATTAGTTATTTCTCCATTAATTTCCAAATGTGTCAAAGGTTTTTTTGCTCTTAGACGACGAAGTAGTGAGTGAAAAAATGTAGAATTTCTATCTCCACCTTTCAGCCATTTTAGTCTAATCTTTTCTCTTAGAAAGATATCTTGCTGATGTAACAATCTATCTAAGTCAGCATGGGCATCAGACTCCAGTTGCAACAGTTCTTCTGAGAAAGAGTCAACATTATAACGTTGTTGAATGTCAGCCAAAGTATCTGTTGCATTTACAATATTTTGGTTCAAATTACCAAAGACAGTTTTGTTCCATGTCTTGAGAATCAATTTAAGAGCCTTAAGTTTGCCAGTAACAATGCCTATAGCGCTAGCCTGAATAGGCATCGACCAAGTTTTACGCACCAAATCCATAAATCCAGGGTGTTCGAGCCACATTCCATGAAACCTAAAAGGCCTTGGGCCACCATTCTCTGCCGTTGAAGCCGTGAGTAAAAGCGGATGGTGATCTGAGCAGTGTCTAGGGAGGGTACAACAAGATACCGTAGTCCAAGAGTCCAGAAAGGATTCTGAACACAACCCACGATCTAATCTTGATCGTACTTGAGATAGTCCACCCTTGCAGTAAGTATAAAAAGCCCCTTTTGTGTCAATTTCAACTAAGTTACAGGAAGAGATCATAGCACAAAAATCTTCGATAGAGGTATTACTACGAGTCAAGCCAGTAGTTTCGTGGGATCCAAGAACAGCATTAAAATCCCCTATCACCAGCCAAGGCGCTTGAGTATCTGAAATCGCTCTTAATGAGTCCCAAAGGTCCCTTCTGCGAACATATGTTCCCTTGCCATAAACAAATGTTAAAAGAAAAGTTTTTGAATTTGCTGTGTAAGTGATCGTTATATGCTGTTGATGTTGTATAACAATTGTTGTATCACCTACCACTGCGTTGGCTGCAAATAGCCAAAGCTTGCTGACTGTTGTGGAGTTTGAACCGATGAAAGTATAGCCCATGTTTTGCCAAAAACGATCTTGAATGTTTTTAAGATCGGACATTGGTTCTGCTATGCAAAGAAAATCTGGTCTGTCCTTTTTACAAAAGTTGCGTAGGGTATTCCATGTGTTTTTATTGGAAATACCTCTACAGTTCCAGTAGAGGACTATCATGTTGAAGTTTCATCAGACTTCCCTGTGCTGGAAGTGTATCTCATAGGCTGTAGACATGGGCTAGCTGATCTTGCTCGTCGATTTTTTCCGGTTACAACTTGCCAACCTAGATCCTCATTGTTTTTGGCATAATCATGTTTCATTTTTTGTATACGTTCACTTAGGTCAGCTACCGAGACTGCAGAAGAGGGTGGAAGGGAAAGAGTAGGCAAGGTAAGTCTTGATGCAGTAAGAGGAGGCAATGGTCCTGTGTTAGGGATGTCTGTAGAACCGGGTTTGATAGAGGAGACATCTGAAGGTACGGTTCCAACTGCTGTCTGCAAATCTGCAGTATGAAAGACATCAAGTGGGGCTGCAATTTGAGATATACCTTTAGTGGGTAGTCTAGAAGAGACAATTGTAGATTCGACAGGTCTCACAAGTGTAGTAGTCACAAGAGAGACTGGGCGAACATCAATGTTGTCCACAGGCACAGAGCTGAATTCATTCAAGGTAGCAGCCTGTGTATTATCAACAGTAGTATGATCATTAAACTCTACAATGTTGAGTGCGGAGAAAACATTGCTGACCGGGATGGTTGTATTATTTGTGGATGCTTTGGGTCGATAAATTTGATGTGAACGAGTTTGAAGCGTCGTATTTGAAAGGGGTACCCTTTTTGGGAGATCACCAGTGATATTGGAATGAGGTACCCTTTTTGGGAGATCACCAGTGATATTGGAACCATTTTTTCGACATTTAAATGTAGTATGTCCTACTGATGAACAGATTGTGCAAAAGTCTTTCACGTTATATTTAACTTTAATAACAATCAGTTTTAAATAAACAAAGTTTAAATTTTAAAATTGAGTTTGAAAAAGTAAAATAAAAGGTTTATGTTAAAATTATGATGTTTACTTGTAACAGAGAATCAAAATTGATTCAATGAATACTATAAAAATTGCTATTGTTATGAACCTTGGGTAAATGGCAGTAGGTTGTGATTTTTATTCTTTGTTATTTATTTTTCGCTCAAAGGAGAACAAAATCAGGAGGGGTTGGAAGTTTGAAAAATTAGAATACATAATGAATTAATTAAGAAAGATTAATGACAAAAAAAAAAAAAAGAAAAAAAAAGGGTGTTAGTTAGGGGTGGGCATTTTTTTCAAAAACCGACCAACCAACTCGAATCTAGGTCCAAACCGAGCCTATGCTTTTTGTTTTTGGAGGTTGATTGGTCCGATAGGTCCAAAATATTACAAAACCGACCTAGTCGGTTCGGTTGTAGGTTCGCCAAACATAAAAACCGACAAAACTGAACCGACCTATACTTTTATATATTAGTATATTTTTTAAATATTATATAATAAATGTTATAAAAAATAAATAAAATGAAGTATTAATTAATATTATATAAATATACAATGTAAAAGTCTTAAACAAATATTTAGCTTTTGAAATCATGATTTTAAATTTAGGAGGGTGAGTAGTGGAGCATTAAACATGAAGTGTCAACAATGAGATATTATTCCCATATGGCACATAATATGAACAAGGATAATAGTTCTTATAACTGAAAGCAACACATTTGTATGCTCTAGCTTTTAAAAAAGTATTTATAGGGGTAAAATATTGTTTCTATTTTTTATTATGATAATAATTTTTAAGTAAAATTATAGGTCAAAAACTGCCAAACCAACCTCCCTCAAACCGACATTGTAGGTCTACTAGAAGATTGGTTTTTTAGGGATTATAGATCGGCTAAGGTTTTAAATTCTTTAAAACCGCCAAGATAAGGTCGGCTTGTAAAATAATTTAATAGCAGACCTATCGAAACTAAGCCCACCCCTAGTATTAGTCAATGGGTGCTAGGAGAGAGTAAGATAAGAGAGTGGTCCTTAAAAGTAAGTGTTATCAGCTCAAAATAGTGTTAAAAATAAAAAGAAAAGTTAAATAATAACTTTAATATTTTATAATAAAATTTGATTATTATCATTTTAAAATACATAATATAGTCCTCAATATTTTTAAATTTGATATTGCTTTACAATTTAACAGAATTTTTTTCTAAATTATTCACTAATCAAAATTTGATTATTAATCTTTCACAAAAACCGTAAAAATTGATTGAAATTATTAAAATTTAAAATATTAGAAGCTAAATTATTTGTTTTAAAAGATTATAGACCAAATATTGTTGTGAGATAAAAGTTAGGGGCTAATAAAATATTAAACACTAAAATAACATGTATATTTTAAAAATTATGTGTAAATTTTTAAAGTTTGAGTTTTAGAATTTAATAAATATTTAAAAACTAATGATGTAGTTTAGCAAAAGATAAATCAATTTTCATTATTCAAAGAAATGAGTATTCATATGTACATGTCAAATCCGGGGCCATCTTGTAAACAGTACATTGAACTAATATGAAGATAGCATAATCTTAAATAAACAAAATTGATTGGAAATTACATAATCCATTTTATAAAGTTAATGGAATAGATAGAGTAACATCTTTTCAACATTATACTAACAATTAAATGGGATTATTATTTTCCTTCTTTAGACGACAAAACGTGGTATAAGCCATTGTCTCAGCCTCTTAGGCTTTGTGACTCATGTCTTATGATTACTATCATTTTCTGTATAAATTTATTAAAAATATTCTAATTTAATATCAATTCATTTTGTCCCTATTCAATGGCGGAATTAAGTGAGAGGTTAAGATGGACCGTAACCCCATAAAAAATTTAGTATGAAATATTTATAAAATGATACTTATTAAAAAAGTTAAATATTATACTAATATTTTTTTTACTCAACCAAATTATTTTTCAATTATTAATTTATCAATTTAATATTTAACTTCTCCTTAATTGAGGTCCTAATTTTTTTATTTGACCAATTTGATAAATTAAAAATATTTAAATTATGAATCGAAGAGACAATTATCTCAAATTAGAGAAGTTAGAATATTAAATTAATTAAAATGTAAAAGTTAGAGTACTAAATAGTCAAATTAATTTTTAAAGATTAACTAAAAAATAACAAAAGTGTATATATGATAGCTAGGAATATTACATAACATAAGTATTTAAGATATGGTTTCTTATTCTCACAAATTTTAGCAATTTTGGTACAAAATTAAGGTAAAAAATTTAACTTCAGTTATAAAATTTCTAATTACAATTAAATTGATAATGATAAGCAATTTTAACGTTAAATTAATGGTGACTTTGAGATAAATTTACAAATAAATTTGAATTTTGTATCAAATTTACTGAACTAAAAAATAAGAAGATAAAATAAAAAATATTCTAAAATTAAAAGGTTAAATCTATAAATTATTCTAAGTAAAATATGACAGCTAAATTATATTTAGGCGCTCTAAAAAAATAATTCATGAATCAGCCCCTATTTGTATTGACAGTTTTTTCTTCCAAAACTAAAATTTATACACATTTTTTTTTTTTTATAACAAACATAAAATTTCATTAAATATAGAACCGAAATACAAACTTAAATAACATCTATTTTAAGAAATATAACACAATCCTAAAAATAAAGTCATGACCTGCAAATAGTAATAAAACCAAATTTGCGAGCGAATATACATGAGTGTTCTCCATATTACGACTCATTCTAGTACCTGACTCGATGTTTTCAAAAAATGAATGTTTCCCAGAAGCAAAAATTGTAAAATGAAACTATTCAAAGACCACACCAACGAAATTACAACACACATTACTTATATATTTCAAAATACACCAAAAATAGCAGGATAAACATAAAACACATATTAAAACATCAACAAATAAAATACCAGAATACCTAAAATATCCTCCAACTCTACTGATAAAAGGAACTAGCTGAAAATAATCCGTTGTCATCACCGGAACAGCCAACACCATCCGTGTCGGAGAAGCACCCAATGCCGAGAGATGAGGAAACAACAGGCACCTAGAAATAGAGACTCCAAATAACAACAGCACGCCACCATAGAGCGCCACAAACAGTACCCCAAGCCACCAAACTATGAGCATCGCCGAAAACGAAGACAAAAGTACAAAAATGTCATCCAAAAAGAATGACAAAAATAGCTTGCCGCTGTAGAGCACCACACACAACACCCTAAGCCAACAAAAAACGAGCGTCGCCAGCAGCAAAGGTCTGAAAACAAAAAGGCCATTGAAAAGGAAGGAAAACTATACAGAGAAGCACCACTGAAAAACGACTCCTGATCCTAAGCAAAGAGAGAATCGAGAGAGAAAGAATTTTAAATTTACACACTTAGTTACACACAATATACATAAACAAATCTTATTGGAAGTTTTCGTCGGTTTCTTCAGCCTCTTTTAACTTCATTGGAAATTTTTTCCTTTACAGATTGAAACTTTTAGAATATAGAATTCGTGGTGATCTTTATATTCGTTTACTTTTTTCATAAAACAAAAATATTATTTTTGAATCCTTGGTCATAATTCAAAGAATGGAGCCCCAAAAAAACAATAATATATATATATATATATATATATATATATATCACTTAGGCGACCTTGCCTACTTTATGGTGAGCAAAAATTCAAGCCTTAAGATTAGAATGGAATATTATCGTTCACAGTCTCACAGAGGATAGTTAAAGAATAAATGCTGTGTAAAATTACTAATAATATATTAAATATGAGAAAATTTATATTAAAGTCATGGAATTCATAAGTGGATAATGTCATGCACTTTTTTTTTTTCCTCGAATCACATGAAGATAAATAGACAGGCTTAATAAAAAATAAAAAATAAAAAATAAAAATCAAGAAAAAGACAAAAACATAAAACACATGAGATGCCACAATTAACTTTTCTTGTGTTATTGAAGAAATACCGGCCAAATTAACCTTTTTCATAAGCAACTTCACTCATTTGATCAATCATCTATATATATTCATTTTATTTATTTTCTTAACAAAACAGACCTAATATTTTATAAAACGAATAATATATAAAATTATTATAGAATATATTATAAAAATAATAAATAATACTTTACATGTCTCCTTTCTCTCCATTTTCAACTAAAATTGGCTCAGAAAAACTTTCTCAATGTTTCTTTATTATAACGGTTTTTAGTATACATAATATATAAAAAATATTATGTTACACGACTTTCAAAAGACTACTTCATAATGAGCCCTTCACGTTAGTAAGTACGAAGCATCCATTGTTTGGGTGATTCCAGTTTCCAATGTTACCAGTGTTCGTAAAAATAATCGTTTTAATAGGACCAATCTATATCTTCATAGTAGGGGCTGGGTTGTATATATAATTAGATTAATCCTAAGTAGCTTAAGTTTCTAGCCATATTTCATATAATTATTCAATTTAAACTATTAAATTTATAAAAAAATTAAATTAAATAACCATATCAATGATAGAATAAATGTGCGTTGGATGCATAGTAAAAATGTATTTTTATAAGCCAAATCCCATTTTCATAGGTTTGGAATTAAAAACTGAAGTTATTTTACTTTTATAAGAACATTTTTACAGAGCTTTTTGTTAAGGAAAAAAGGTACAAGAGCATCTTTAACTTTATTTTAGATTTTAATTTTTTAAAATATGTACCATAAATTACCCATCTCATTGCACGCACCTTAAAAATATTTTTATTATTAACAAATTTATCATTTATTTATAATAGCATACGACTTTCACATGTCAAAACTAGATTAAAAGACCTCCATAAAGACGCCTATGTTGTCCAATATGCAAATCTTTAAGTTGATTTAATCGTTAAAAAAGAATATTTGATTAAAATATATAATATAGTATAAAAGAGCATATTTGTTTTTTAATAATAATATTTTTATAATAACAATAATAGCATTATAACAAACTGCAATTAAAAGAAGCTATTTTTACTTTTTTTTTCTTTTTATTTTTTACAAAAAGTATTATCAAAACATAAATATAATACATTTTTGTTTTTAAATAAAATTATAATTTTTTTTAGAAAGGTAAATGAACTCACTCACGAACTGTTTAGCTCAACTCAATGAAAAGTGAGTTCAGCTGAACTTTGCTCACAAAAAATAAAATTTAGATGAGATGAGTTATAGATCAGCTGTGTTGAGCTAAATATAAGCAAGTTAGGTCAGCTCAACTCATTTTGGTACCTTTAGAGACACCTGTTTTCTTATAAACTATCCCATGATGTTTAAGAGTTAGAAAATAATACAATCAATAAGCTAAAATCGAGAAATTTGATCTGATCTCTTAGACACAATGTAATGACCAAAAAAAAAAAAAAACAAAAAAATAGATAAATAAATAATGTTAATAAAAAAAAGGGAATATTTTTGTTGGAATATGATTGTGATTAAGTTAATTAAATAGATTAGAGTTTGTACTCAACAAGGAAAAAAACAAAATAAAAAGTCTAAAATAAAATAAGAGGATTAAATATTTTTAAGTTAAATCTTTTTCTTTCTTTCCCTCTCCTCTTTAGTTTCTAGCACTCTAGGTCTTCAAGCAACAATAGAAGTAATCTTAAGGTAAGAATCTAGTCCCAAAACTTACAATTTTCAATAGTTTTCATATGCTTTTATTAAGGATCTCAAGGGGAATAAAAAATTCTAAATTTTTATGATGAAAATCAACATAATCTATTTTTTTTTTTTTAATTTTTGTTGCTTTTTTTTATATATTAAAATTAAGAGGGGAAAAATAGGTTAGAATAAAATCTCAAAACTCTAAAAATTTGAGTCAAGTGTATGTTTTGATTAATTTCGAAATAGTTAGGTTCTGAATTAGGACATGAAAGTTTTATGGATAAATATAAACATGTTTTAGAGTCTAATGGTTTTTGAATCACTCACAAATGTTTTGTTTTCTAATTTTTGTGAATATTTAAAGTTAGATCTGAAAATATGAAACTCTGTAGTTTTTGTATTAACATCTGAAATAAAAATAATTTTAAATTATTTAAAATAATTATTTTAATAAAAAACTTTACATATATGTTATTGATTGTTTATGAAAATTTTGAAGACAAATACTTTTTCTAGAATATTTGAGATATTTTTTAATAAAGGGTACTTTGACTAAGAAATTTCATGACAAATTTCATAAACTGATTTTCAAGTATGTTTTTAATATGATTATTTTATCATTTGAATCTGAAATTTTCGATACAAATAGATACATGTGTCTAGTTTGACTCCAATAAATTTTATGAATAAACTAATTTTTATGTTCGGTAATAAATCATGTATTGAGACATGTTTAGGTTAACTTTGATTTTTAAGTTATAATAAGTGTCTTATATTTTACTTGAGATAATCTTCTAAAGTGTAAGGGAAATTTTAGAACAAAAATTATTTATCAATAATATCATAATTTATTGAAACACAACAATTGGTATCAGAGCACGGTTTAGGGTTCTGTAGACTTAAGTTCGTATATATGGCGATCAAGATGGCTGCCAAATCCAAAATACTCATGGCTTGTTTTATGTCTTACGTTATATGAAAGTTTGTTTTGTTGTCATTTCTATTTAAGGAAATTATTTTTGATTACTAAATGTGCAAGTCATTTATGTGGTTCGATCAAAATAATTAAATTTTAAGCTATCTTAAAAGAGAACATTTTTTTTTATATGGATATGGAGTTTTCTTTTTTCCTTACATGTAAATTTTAATTGAAGTTCATAATACAAGAATGATTGTCATACGTCAGTATTTACCTCAGATTATTCCATTGATTACCAACATTTTTAAACATGAGTTTTTGAGTTTAAAAAAACTTAATATAAGAATAAGTGTTTGAGTTGTAGCATGCAGATAAGTGATGCCTTCTTTATTTATTTTGGATACACTTAAGGAGATAACTGTCACTTTTCTTTACCGAATGGAATCCATTGTCATTTAATTTCATAGTTTATAGGAGTATGATTTAAAAAAATGACTAAATAATTATTTGAGGTGATATATGTAATTATTAGGCTTGGTTCATACAAAGAAATTGAATTAGACAATCTTTTTGCATGTTTGTAGTTTTTATAAGAATTGATGGTTTTGATTTTGATAAGAAAATATCAAGACATAATTATAACATGCAGTAAGTTCATAAATATCTTATTGGAAGTTATTTTCTAGAGGAAACATTATAAGCAAATGGAATAATAAGATATGACTTAGAAGGAGCATGAATTTAGGTCTAACTGTAGATGAACATAAAAATTTATTTGTGGTGATACAAGTATGAATGATATTTAGTTGGTATCCAATCATTAAATATGGATATAGAAATAGAAGGAGTATGAATTTAGGTCTAAATGTAGATGAACATAAAAATTTTATTTGTGGTGATACAATATGAATGATATTTAGTTGGTATCCAATCATTAAATATGGATATAGAAACGTTATTAGATTTTGGGATTCTTAGCAGAATATTAAGTGTTATAAATATTAACTTGATATGGAGAAAGATAAAGAAATGTTATGATTACTATGAGTTACTTACTGTGTTCATATATGATAGTAAGTTCTTAAGATGGAATAAAATAGTGTCATACTTAGCTTGCTCTCTGTCATTGTTAAATACATTGATTCTAATGCTATTAGTTAAATGTATTATTTCATTTATTTAGCAATTTAAGCAATGACATCCACAAACAAATTAAGAAAAATGAATATTTTTTAATATGGGTTGAAGTTTTAATAACTAGTGATAAAAATATTTTGTCTATATAATTAGGACAATGATCTAAGGTGATCATAAATATTTTCTAGATAAGGAGAAAAGAAAGGGTGACTTAAGTTGGTTAAGTAAAAATAATTGAAATTTAACAAGGCAAATTAGAAATAAAATATTAACTCAAGTTTGTAGCTAATTGTATTGAGTCATTTAATAAGTTACTGACATCAAATTAAAGACACTAACATATGACCATTACATTTATTTATGTAGAACCAATTTATGTGAAGGTTAATCTTAATTGTTTAAGAAAATAGAAAAAGGTAGATTCTTCAAGTTTGGACAAGATTGAAGATTACCTTTTGAAGTATTTATTCAGAAATAATGTTTTGTGATTGGTAACATATATATTAAATTTGGAATTTGATTGGGTGAACCTCAAATCATCTTATTTGGGTCAGTAGTTCTCTAAATAATACATATTAAACTTGCTTGCTGATTGATAAGAAAATTAATATTACAATAAACATCTCAAGAGTGTTTGTGAAAAAAGTGTGTTTATGATTGTGATATTGTCAGTGATAAAGGGAGTACATTTGAATGCAATAAACCTAATTGATTTATTGGAAAAATAATATTACTTTATGCAACACTAATGTCTCATTTGTTCATGTTGAGAGAGATGACAATTACAGTAAAAAAATTGGACAAGAGGAAAAAAATATAAGCAATTGATTTTGTTATTATGTCATGGATAGAATATTCATATTTTGATATTGGATTGTATTTCATGGTCATTGTGGAGATTAAAAAAAATATTATTGGTGTATCTAAATGAAATTTTTGATGTGTTTAGTTGAGATGATTGTAACTAGTAAAACTTATCGTAAGGATTATTGTTTTGAGGTATCTCTTGATGTATAAATTATCTTGGACTTTTAGATACAAGAAAGAGAGGGGAAAAAAAAAAGATGCCATGGTCTTTCTCATATTTAAAAATGTTATATGATTAAGTTTATTTGAAATTTAGATTTACTAAGGGGTCACAAATAGAAGTTTGAGATTATCTAATTTATAAAGGTTATATATAGTTACCTTTTGCTTTAAAAAAAAAAGAGGTTTATACATACTTTTGCAATCATTTTATTTGTTCTAGAATAGTACAAGGCAACAAGAAATAATTTATTGTATAAATAAAAAGAAATAAATTATGGGCTATTTTTAAAGAGTAAATAACATTGGTGCCTATTTAAAGGCTTAAAAGTAAATAACATTTTAAAGGCTTAAAAATTTCAATTAGTTCTTGAAAGATAAGTTAGATACAATAAATAAGAATAATGATAAATGTAAAAATATATATAAAAAAAAAAGAGGGGGGGGGGGGGGGGGGGGGGGGGGGGGTGAATTATTGAAAGTTCATGAAGCATATCTTCACTTTTTAGTTATTTGAAAAGATTGTATTGCATAAGTAATAATCGATTTATGAAAACAAGTAAGCTACAATAATTTACTTATAAGGTAAGAGTATTGTTAAGTTAAATTGAAGTACCGTTAGGTATATGAATTTTGGTACAATATGTTTGTAAGTAGTTTGTGTAGCTTTTTTAGTTAAACTTCTTTAAAGATTGTCAATTTATGCCCTCCATTTGTAGTAAGAATGATTAGTTAGAAGCAAGCATTATTAATCATTGCTATCACAATTTTTCATGTAGTTCTATGCAGTTGAAGACTGTAAGTGTTGAGTGAAAATGATAATTTTGAAATTGTATAACATGCCAAATATATCGTACAAAAGTATGCATTTTTTATGTGTATTTATTGAAATATACATTAGGTGACGTGAGCGATATGAACTCATAAAGTACACGGTACTTATATTTCAGTTTGAATCAAATGAGACAATGTTCTTTCTCAATTGATTATGGCATTATAGTATGCAAAACTGCATTAAATTTTTAAAGCAACATATTATCTACTGAAACTATGTTTTTATTTTATTCAAACTTTTATATATTAGAATTGAAATGATTAAAAAGGTGCATTCACTCTTGTGTATAATATTTGCACTAGCTTGAAATATTTTTATGAGATTTTTTTAGCTAACATTGATTTTAAGAATAAGTTTAGCCTAAAAAACTCCAAAACTATTTGATTAAATATTATGATAAGAAATTATTTCTTAAGATTTCAATGGTATTTTACTATTTTTTTTATAATGGTTGTAGATTAAAGTCCAAACATTTCTTTATTCAGTAACTAAGATTGCAAGAGATTATAAGCAAGAAAGGCTCATCAGATGGCAACAATGGTTTAATTATTACAAGTTTGATGTAGAACATTTGTCATGAACTAAAAATAATTTAGCAGACGCATTGACTAGAGAATTAGCACCATTAACTATTTTTATGATTTCAGGAATAAAGCAAATTGATATAAAGATCAAGATAAAAGAGAAGGAGATAAAAATTCGTTAGGAACAAGTTGCACTTGAAAAAGCTCTTACGGAGATAGGTATTGCAAAGGAAGAACTAAATTACTTAAAACAATTCTCATAACTAAAAAATTCTGAAAAAACTTCTGAGAAAAGAGTTTAGACCAAAATGGAAGAACGTAACAGTTCAAAAGAAGGAAAAACTTCTGATAAAGGAAAAAAGAAAGTTTAATTGGGCTGATGAAACTGAAAAATCAGAACAAAAGAAAGTATATGTAGTTTACAATGGCCCAAACCCTAGAATTTATAGTAATTGGGCAGATGCAAGCAAATCTATTATTAGAATTAGTAGAGTAACTCATAGAGCCTTCACCAATCGAATAAAAGTTGAAGGAAGCTATGCCAACTATAAAACACCAAAGCTTATAAATCTAAAAGAAGTTGTAAAGAATTATTCTACAACATTACAACAACAACTAACTTCAACTAGCAGATTGAGAACCTTAGGAAAAGTGGTTAGACCACCAGTTTTATTCAGAGAAACATCTCCCAGAAAAATTTTAAAATTTGAGGAATAAAAGGATCAGTATAGAAATCTCAACAAAGTTCAATGGTTAAGACTATACAATTTTGGCTAGAAAATCTACCCAAGAGCATATAGAAGATATGAAGTTCTAGAATATAGAAAAAAGATTATCTAACTAGATGATGCACAAAAACTTGATAGTCAAATTTTGTATATTTGTAAAAGCTCGCAAGTGCACGAGTCACTTATAGTAAGCGACAAGTATACTCCCAAGATCGTCTCTCAAAGGAATTGCGGTGGTTCTAAAACGTTATTTATTTTCTTATTTAGTCGAATAAACAATCCTAAACATTCTAACAGTTGTCAATTGAAGAATAGATCGTAAATTCGGAATTAAATTGAAAACTAAGATAAAGTGCAAATAAAAGTGATCACAACCAAGGGGAAGGTGATGGATGTAAATGGGAATATATTAGTTTGCTATCCATTCATGGCAAAAACAAATTAAGCATTCAATTAAAAGTTGGGTTTAATGATTTTTCCGCTAAACCTAGAAAATCCCAAATCAATGGCAATTTTCACTACGATCAACTAATTAACGTCTTTGGTCCGGATCATTAACTAATCAATCGAAATTAGCTCAAGGAAATAGTTCTAACCACCTAAACTAACACAAATCAATGCAATCAATTTAGGCTCTTGTTCATAATGCACAATTAAGCAAAGATGGCGTTTCTAATGCCTAATTCTTAAATATTCTTTCTAACCACAAACTAAGGTTTGGTCCACCATTAATTCACAATCAAAAATTAATAAGAACATGAACAAGAATTAAATCCAAATCATATATAATTAAATTACAAAATTGTTCTTCCAATCATTGGAAGCAATACTAACATCCCAAATACATAAATTAGCCAACCATAACTAAATTGGTGTCAATCAATTTAGCTAAGGAGGCAAACCACAAAATCAGAGAAGAAAAAGATATTACAATAAAATTACCCCAATGAATCTTCTAGCTCCAAATCCTTGAACTTGATTGATCCTCTTTCTCAAATCCTTGGAGTAGCTTCAACAATGGAGTGTCTTCTCATGATTTTGGGTTGGTTTTTGGGTGGAAAACCCTTGCTGCAGTAGCAGCTAAGGGGAGGAAGAAAATGGGTGTGAAAACTTGTGTTTGGGAGAGGTGTAATGTTGTATTTATAGGGGGAAGGAAGTGGAATACGCGTTTTAGGGTTTCTGGGCAATTTTGGCACCTCCCGCCGCGGCAAAGGTTTTTCCCGCCGCGGCGCGTGTTGAATTTTGGCTCGTTGGTTCAAAACAGAAACATCCCCTCCGCGGCACAGGTTTTTCCCGCCGCGGCGCACGTTGAAATTTTGATTTCCCAGAATGCAACCCGAGAGCCTCTCGCCGCGGCACATGTTTTTCCCGCCGCGACGCGCCTTGTTTTCTTGCGCTGTAAATGCCCTTACATAGTATGTTGATTCTCAATGTAAGGCTTACGTTGCTAAGCCTTTGTTTGTCCCCCTTACATAGTGAATGACATCCAATGTAAGGCTTACATTTTTAAACACTTTTGCTTCACTTTTGCTCTCTTTTTCCACATTTCTTCCCAAACCTACAAAACACCTTCCAAAACACGAAAATAATAAAATAAAACATAAAATGAATGCTTAAAAACATAACAAAATATAGGTCAAAAATGTGTTCATCACTAGACGCAAATTTAACATCCTCGAAAGAGCAGATCCTATCTTTGTATACAGAGCATACCTGATGTGATAAATTTAATACTCGCAAGTGTATGAATCACTTGTAGAAAAGTGATAAGCAACTTCCAAGGTCGGTCTCTCAAGGAATTGCAGTGGTTCTAAATAACTAACTTTTTAATCTAAATAGAGTTCTAATAAAAATAAAACACTAATTAAATAGAGTTCTAGTAAAACTAAAACTCTAAGTAACTAGAATTCTAAAGCTAGTAAAACTGTAAAAAGGTGTTTGATTTGTAACGGGAACAAAGTACGAGCAATTAAACGAAAATAATATTGCAATTTAACAATCAATTCAGATATATTTGAAGATCAATGGAGGATGTATGGACGTTTAGCTTGGTTGACCATGCTTGCATCGAAAAGGTATGGTGAAATAACATGAACGTTCTATATAAACAAAATTACCGACTTTCCTTTTAATTACGAGACTGCCTGCGGTCGGGGTAAATCTCTTTGTTGATTAACTAATTAACTGCCTTCGGTCGGGGTAAATCAAATAGTAATCAAATTACGCGCAAGAAAAAAACATGCCAATCAAATTAATGCTATGACTAAGTCACTAAATTGAAGCTTTGATTAAGTGTTTCGGAATAAAGTTAAGGTGACGTTCCTATAACTAAATTCTAAGATCTTTCAACCTAACTACGAATCTCAAATGGGCCCATGATAATTCATAATTAAATATCTAAACATGCTCTTAATCAAAAAGTAATTTGTTTATATTAAATCAATAAAACATACACCATACACAGTTCTAGCAAACATGGCAACACAAACTAAACATCCATAATAAAACTAGCCAGACATGTTCATATTAATATTCATAGAAAAATAAAATATGAACATACACTCTAACGAAAGAAGAAGAAAAATAGAATTCTACAACACCAAAGAAAACCTAGATCTAAATACCGCTTATGGATGGGATAGCGTTCTTCTCCAAAAGCTTTATCTTCGATTGTCGACGGTTTCTTTGGATCCTTAGAATGGTTTCTCTTGCTTCGTTTTTGTGTAGCGAAACTCCCAAAGTTGATTGAATGTAGTGTTTGGTCGCAAAAATTGTAATAAATAAAGTTATGTACAAGTTGTTCGAGTTTTTTTTGTAAGGGGGCACTAAGGGGATATTTATAGATGTAAGGGTTTACACAAATCCTGATTGCCATAGGAATAGGCGCGCCGCGGCGCAACACAAATTCTGAAATAATGTAAAAACCCGAGAGCTCCCCGCCGAGGCATGACTTTTCCTCGCCGCGGCGCGCATTGTCTTCAGTTTCTTCACGTTTACCCCCTTACATATGTGATGGTTCGTTATGTAAGGCTTACATATTTGTCTCGTTTAGCCCGTAACTCGTGATCCGAGCGCCGTAAGTGTTCCGTCTTTGCGTGTTTCATTATTTGACTCATTTGACGCTAAAAACACCTTAAATGCACTAAAACATACCCGTGACTTCGAATGGATAGATTTATGAAAATAATCAAATAAACAATCATAACAAATCTATATTTTAAACAATTAAGCACAATTAATCACAAAATATTAGTGCTTTTCGAGCACTCATCAATACCATGCAGGCTTATTCGAGAATCTTTACCCAAGAATTAATTTAAGTGAATTAAATTATTTTCCTGAAAACTTTAAAAAAGCCATAAAGAATTTTAGAAAGAAAATTAGCGCAGGTGATAAGCCTGTTTATCTTAAATCCTTTAGTTCCTTAATGGATTGGAATGATGAGGTTGTATCAGGCCTTATCATTTTATCAAAATAGGCATCGCCAAAATAGAGAAGTACTCAAGCCAAGGGAAGGGCACTACCAAAAAAAGATTTCAATTCAGAAGAACTCTGTATGTTAAGAGGGAAAATGCTATGACAAATCTATTATGAAATCTGAATAATTGATAATTCTACTGAAATAAAAGTAAATTATTCAACAAATAAGGTCATTATTATTTTTCACAGCAATATGGCCTTAACAGAAGAAGATGCAGAGAAGATCACCAAGTTTGAGGCAAATTTCGACAGCAATAGTTTAGAAACTTGCCAAGAAACTAGAAAAGTGTTTTGCTACTATGCAAGAAAGGTAACCCAAGACCACAAATGCATCTACTATATCAGAGACCAAGAAGATAAAGATACGTCATCATCTACATCATCAAAAGTGTCGGCAACAAACGACAAAGAAAATTAAAATAGAGATCGTCGGCAAGAAGAAACAAATAAAATAAAGATGTATGACCCACATCTTATTGACAGCACATGCCAAGAAATAGTAGGATAATTATTGTAAAAGAGATTCCTTCGTCTATAAAAGGAACTCTTATCTCTTATATATACACACCCTCTTAACACAAAAACACCTTCGGAAAAACCCGCAAGAATTTTTAGTCATTCTATGTATTGTTTAGAAATTATGTGTATTTTAGAAATGAGCAGCTAAGGATCTTTTCAAGGTTTTTAGTTAGCTTTAAATTATAAAATTATCTTATGTTGAATAAATGGAGTGTAATCACTCTTTTCCTATTTTCTTTGTAAGTTAAATTTTGAACACCATAATATGTACGGATGCAAGGGCTTCTCCATAATCAGGTGAGAATTGAGGATTGAAGCAAGCTGAGGCATAGCAAGTGTTACAAAAGAAGATGAACAGAGGAAAGGAAGATCGTGGTGGACCCTTCACATTCAGATATGATAATTGTAAACTTAAGCTAGTTACCACTAGTGACCAAAAATTTTGCTTAGTTACTAATGAAACTATTGGAAATTGATGTGAATTTTAAGAGAAAAAAAGAGTCACAAGTTACTTTCTCAAAGATTTTTGTCTCGCATTGCTTTTTTACATCTCTTAGGAGATGTATATAAAGAAAAAGATTTAGACTTGATATTGGGTCTCAAGGGGCATTCACTTTTGTAAAAGGAGAGATGATTTAGACAAATGTGGCTCCACCTATATGCATGAGCTACCGTGGTAAAACGTAGCTAGAGGGTATTTTACTCGAAATCGAAACCAAAATATTATACTATATACAAAATCGAAACTAACAATTATAAATTCGAGAAATTTGCATAGGATAATGGTTACCCTTTGTAGTTCAAAAATCAAATTTTAATATTTTTTTAATTAAAAATGTTTTAAAATAATTTAAGTCTAACAAAAATAATCTTTATAAATTAAAAAAAATAATATGCTTTCGTACTTAATATATTTTGTGTTGTTTTTCTTTAATAAAATATAAAAAAGAAAAAGGATACCAAAAGTTTATTAATTATGATTAAAGTATACAAAAGTTTACTAACTTTTTGGGTACTAGAAGTTCAATAACTACTAAAAAGGGCATTAAAAGTCCAAAACTTCAAAAATTATTAAAAATTTGTCCACATAGAATGCAATAGATGGAGCCACATGGATAAAATTCTAATAATTTTAAAAGTTTTGGACGTCTTGTACTCTTTATAGTTATTGGACTTTTCGTATCTCACCCCAAAGTAAGTAGACTTTTATGCACTTTAGCCATAGTTTGTGGACTTCTGGTACCTTTCACCCAATTTATAATTTCGAATATTGGGGGTCAGTTTATTCCATATTTGAAATTGAACCCGAACAAGTTTTAAATAAGATAATAACCAAACCCAAAAATATATCCAAAAATTTTCACCTGAAAACGAACTCATTCAATTATTACCCTCATTATTCGAAACTATGGGGATTTTGACAACCCTAGATGAGGGTGAAGTTGTAACGCCCCGATATTTTACATACAAATAAAGGCATTATCTAAGCATTCTATTGATTAAAAACCTTGAAATAATTGATTATGACTTTAAATAGAGAAGATTTTATAGCTAAAAAAAAACTTACAAATAAAAACTTGCAAAAAGTTTAGCACTTATTAAAATTTACAATTTATTAGTAAAAAAAAAGGGAATTTAAATCCTAGGGAACCAACAACAATCCTCAAACATTGCCAAATCCTCATCATGGTGTTCCTGAGAAAGTGAAGGGAAACTTGGGGTGAGTGAAAATCACTCAGTAAGCAGACTTATCTTACTTGAAACATTAAGCACACACGACACATGTATATACTTAAAAACAACAAGTAAATATCACATGCTTAATTACAACATACTTATGCTTATGCTTATACTTATGTTTATGCTTTTAAAATAGTGCTTGCAATGCACATGTCTTAGAAAGAAAATACAAAATCTTATCATAATAATATAACCTGAACCATCCACTTAAAAACTTATCATAGCGGAGCCTTACATAAGTCACCCGTCGGCGACTGGCACGCGTGAAAGGCATATGCAAGTGAGATTTAACTTATAACTTATCAAAATTGGAATTCCATACATAATTCTCACATGCACACATACGTCCAAACCAAAGGTGAGGACTCTTTAGTCCCCGGGTACCCTAACTTACACGAGAGACACTTCCCGCACACGGCCCTTAACTTATTATAGTGCACTTAACTTATCATATTGCTCCAAAACATAGAATTTCATAACGATGGTTCAAGTATCAATAAAAATATCATATAAAACTTATTGTTTTAAACTTTGCATAAAACTTATCATCTCTCAAAAGCTTAGCATAAAAGAAATACTTTCAAAACTTGTATTTGAAATATCATGATTCAATGATGCATATGTCATGCCATTAATGACCATGTAATTGTAAGCATACTTAATCCATTCAAATAAACATAATATCATAAATCACATAATCATATAACCATGACACAAAAATATTCACTTAGCATATCTCATATATACATACAAAAGGGAGATCACACAAACTATTTAGTCATACGACTATCAAATAAGACACATATGTAAAAACAACCACGCAAATATTCATACACCAAACAAAACAAACAAAGCAAACAATACTTAATATTACAAGTAAGGTTAGTCTACTTACCTGATACGAGCAACCAATACTGCTAAAATCACCGACTAATCCAACTGAGTTTAGCCTAAACAAATTATAATTGTATAATTATTAGATACTCATAATATATTAAGTATCCTCCTTTATATATATATATATATATATATATATTAATACTTAGGTCTAACTCTTGTTTTTCCAAAAGTTTCATATTTTTATTCACAAAATTATTAGTTATTTCTACTGTCAGCAGAAACTAAATAATTAATTTCAAACTTAATTGGTGTCATAAGATTACCAAATTTTTCAGAGTTTTCATAGAGGTATAGTAAAATTTTCAGTAAATTTTTTAGGTAAAACCGAATGCTAAACAATTACAAAAGTGATTTTTATTCGATAACTTTTAAAACTGTCAGTATAAGAAAATCAGCAATACTACTGGACTTAAACAATTTTAGAAAAATATTGGAAAATCATATCAAATTGAAATTTTAACCGTAGTTTTATAACTTAAATATTATTATACATAAAAATTTACAAATACTTTGGAATCTGTTTTCATAGGTAAAACGGGTTTTGAATCTAGTGTATAAAATCTGCTGTAAACGTTTTTAGCAGCGAACATATATAAATAAACAAATTATTAAACTATTCATATCTAATCTAAAAATCATAAAATTTTAAAACATAATAAATAAGACACCTATAACATTCTATAAAAAATTTCATATATTTTTAACATATATAACACCATAAATTAATTCCGAACTTTTTGTTTTAATCCTTCAAGTTTCCTGTTTTCAGCAGAAAATTTTGACTTCGAAAAATTA
This sequence comes from Elaeagnus macrophylla, assembly GCA_029378325.1. Classification (NCBI taxonomy): domain Eukaryota; kingdom Viridiplantae; phylum Streptophyta; class Magnoliopsida; order Rosales; family Elaeagnaceae; genus Elaeagnus; species Elaeagnus macrophylla. The sequence continues at coordinate 16,362,658 of CM055648.1, read as the reverse complement.
TATAAAATTAAATACATGGATTTTTATAATGATTCTAAAGCCAAAAGTTTTATTTTTATGTCTAGTTTCAAAGATAAAAATTTCACGTTCATATCAAAATTAGAACTCATATAAAATAACCCTAAAATACGAGTTGTTCAGAAATTGACAGATTCAAAATATGAACTTTGAAAATTCATAATAAATTCAATATAAATTATATTTTGACAAATAAATATTCGTTAGACTCATCAATAATTATAGTTTGTTATAAAAATCATTTGACAAATATAAAGGTTCATAAATAATTTATTTTCACGTTTTAACATAAACTTTGCAAATAATTATCTTATAAAAATTTCTAAACACTAACCATAAACTTTTACATCAAAACCAATAAAGTGAGGGAGAGTAATTAAAAAGCTTACCTAGCTTACTTCATAAACTTATATTCTCTTATGGTTGTTGTTGTGAGAGACATATAAGAGAAGAATAGACGTAAGGTTTTTTTTTTGTTTCTCTTTTGGTCTAGTAAAAGATTTATATATTTTGTTCTAATAAAGAGTTTATATGTGAGTATTCTTATTAGGATATTCTAATTATTATTGTCATATTCTTTGAATTAAATAAGAGTCCAATATACCTTAGACAACAAATTCAAACCTACTATCTGCTTTATCTTTAAAGAGTTTATTTATACTTATAATTCTATTTTAAAATTATAACTTACTCTCAAATAACTTTTTATTTTTTAATAATTAACGTTATTTGAAAATTTGGGATATTACAGAAGTGCTTATGTATGATCACTCTAAACTAGAAATTGAGAGGATTGTAATCGAATCTTTGGGGTGCATCAAGAGATACAAGTCTTTACTTATGAGATAAGTTTATTTCCAATCGATAGGAGCAAGTGTTCTAATTATGATCAGTGGAAGGAATTGATCTCCGATATTGGATCCATGTTGATTGAAGATGATTTTGTGATGAGATAGAGGCTGACTTTGTCAACTTTATATAGTACATAAGTAACATAAGATATGCACTCCTAAAAAGTTAACCTTCAATGAAGTTAAGTCTTGTGCTATTTATAAACACTATACTAATATCATTGTTTAGTAATGTGAGAAATTCATTTTCTCTAACAAGATTCCTCAATGAATGTTAAAGAAAATTGCATCTCATTGTCAAAAGTTATTTGTTTATATACTTGGATTTGATGTCATCATGCAAGTTGTGTTTGCTAATGTCTTTTCAAAGAAACATATAAAAGATCAGGCTAAGCTCGTAGGCTTATGGATTTTAAATCTTGTATTTTAAATTGAGATTGTTTGCAATTATATCTTTCTTTAAAAACAAGGTCAAAATTTTATAATTTTGCAATGCTCACTTTACCAAATATTACATTATTGCTTATGTAGTTCATTAAAGTGAGTCATGCCATAATTTCATCAATGACATGTTTTTGTGTATTAGGTGACTAGGAAAGTGTGAACTTCTCCTGTATGATTCATTTTAACCCAAAAATTAAGAATGCAGGAAAATTTGGGTTGCAACATGAGTAAAAAGTCTACTTACGAGTCGAGTTTAGTTATAGTTGCCAAGTTCATGTGTTTTAGATAGAATGAGTGGAAGGATTTGTTCCCTCACAATACTTCATACGCCAATGTAGGTGTCATTTTGGGCTAATTTTGATTGTAAAACTCAATTGGTACTTGAAAAACTTAGATTTATGTTTATTATTCTGATTGAGTGCTGTGCCTTTTTGGTTCTTTTGCTTATAATTTTAGAATTTATTGGTTTTTTTTTGCTTATAATAGGTATTATTTAATTATTTTAATTATAAAAAGGGCTCATAAAAGAATAAATGTTACTTAAGCACTAATATTTTAATATTTTTATAATGTCATTAAATTTTTGGATTTTTTAAAAAGATATTTTGGTTATTTTATGTATTTTTCTCGAAACACAACATACTCAGTTCTCTTTGTTTCTTCCCTGCTTGGTTTTTTTTTTTTTTAAATAACAAAATTAACAACCTTTCAAACTTGTAATATAAAAAATATAGCATTCATTGTGTTTAAATCATATATTTTTATAATTAAAGAAATGATTGTTATATTATTTTTTTTAACGTCGTCTAATTGGATGTTGTTCAATTTAACTGTAGCAATTTATATCTTTTCAATGTTGAATGTCGTTTAGGTAGATATCGTTCAATGTTATTGTGGTATTATTTTTGTTATTATAAATTTTAGAAGTATTTTTTCAATTTTCTTTTTTTTTAAAAAAAAATTGAAGTTTTAGATTTAACCTTTCAAAAAGCACATTTTTATCAAGTGATTGACCAAAATTTAGATTTAATAATAAAATATTTATGTTTTTTTTTTTTAATCAGCACTTTTTTAATAGTTGAAAAAATTAAATGATTGTTATAATTTGAATGTCAAATCTTAAATATGTTATATCTATCTTATGGTTATATTTATTTCAAATGAATATTTATCTCTATTGTATCATAAATTTATATTTAATTGGAGATAATTAGAGATTCAATATCTATCATATCTTATATTCAAAATTCATATTGTATTTGTAAACCCTATAAATAGGATCTTTAGTAGTGTATTATGAAAAAATAATAAATGAGAATTACTTCTACTTGTTTGCTTTTCTCTCTACTTTTCTTCTCTTATTTCTTTAGTTTTATAACACGTTATCAGCACGATTATTTATTCAAGACTTGTGATTTTATGCATGTGAAGTGACCTTGGCCATAATATACTACAAACTTTTGTAGTATAATGTCATATCACAAAATTTACAAGTTCTTGAATCTTTGTATTCTTTATTATTAAACTTAAATCTTATTTTCATTCAAAATCTATTAAGATTTTTATTTATTTATTTATTTATTTAATTGGGTATCATAAATCAATAATTTTTATGGTTTATTTGCCTTATAAATTTATTAAGTTGTTTGGTTTGTATACAAATATCTATATATATTTATATTTGATGAGTGCTCAAAAAGCACTAATATTTCGTGATTAATTGCACTTAATTGTTTAGAAATAGATTTATTATTTGTTGTTTATTCAATTAATTTCATAAATCTATCCATTCGGAATCACGGGTATGTTTTAGTGCATTTTAGGTGTTTTTAGCGTCAAATGAGTCAAATAATGAAAACACGCAAAGACAGAACACTTATGGCGCTCGGATCATGAGTTACGGGCTAAACGAGACAAATATGTAAGCCTTACATAACGAGTCATCACATATGTAAGGGGGTAAACATGAAGAAAAGGAAGGCAACACGCGCCGCGACGAGGAAAAGTCATGTCACGGCGGGGAGCTCTCGGGTTTTGACATTATTTCCAGATTTTGTGCTGCGCCACAGCGGGGAAAAAGCATGCCGCGGTGCGCCTATTCCTATTGCAATCAGGATATGTGTAAACCCTTATATCTATAAATACCCCCTTAGACTCCCCCTTACAAACAACTCGAACAACTCGAATACAACTTTACACTTTACAATTTTGTGACCAAACACTACATTCAATCAGCTTTGGAAGTTTTGCTACACTAAAACGAAGCGAGAGAAATTATTCTAAGGATCCAAGGAAGCCGTCGACAATCGAAGATAAAGCTTTTGGAGAAGAACGCTATCCCATCCATAAGCGGTATTTAGATCTAGGTTTTCCTTGTTGTTATAGGATTCTATTTTCTTCTTCTTTCGTTGAAGTGTATGATCGTATTTTATTTGTTTATAAATATTAATATGAACATGAGCGGCTAATTTCATTATGGATGTTTAGTTTGTGTTGCCATATTTGCTAGAATTGTGTATGGTGTATATTTTATTGATTTAATATAAATGAATTACCTTTTGATTAAGAGCATGTTTAGATATTTGATTATGAATTATCATGGGCCAATTTGAGATTCGTAGTTAGGTTGAAAAATCTGAGAATTTAGTTATAGGAACGTAACATTAACTTTATTCCGAAACACTTAATCAAAGCTTCAAATTAGTGACTTAGTCATAGCATTAGTTTGATTGGCATGTATTTTCTTACGCATAATTTGATTACTATTTGATTTACCCCGACCGAAGGCAGTTAATTAGTTAATCAACAAAGAGATTTATCCCGATTGCAGGCAGTCTCGTAATTAAAAGAAAAGCCGGTAATATTGTTTATATAGAACGTTCATGTTATTTCACCATACTTTTTCGATGCAAGCATGGCCAACCAAACTAAACGTCCATACATCTTCCATTGATTTTAATCCATTTGAATTGATTGTTAAATTGCGATTTTGTTTTCGTTTAATTGATCATATCATTGTTCTCGTCACAAATGAAACACCTTTTTACAGTTTAACTAGATTTAGGACTCTAGTTGCTTAGAGTTTAAGTTTCACTAGAACTCTATTTAATTAGTGTTTTATTTTTGTTAGAACTCTATTCAGATTAAGAAGATAGTTATTTAGAACTACTGCAATTCCTTGAGAGACCGACCTTGGAAGTTTCTTATCACTTTTCTACGAGTGATTCGTACACTTGCGAGTACTAAATTTATCACATCAAGTTTTTGGCGCCGTTACCGGGGAATTGGCGTTTTAAATAATTTTCTTTTTTAACTTTTTAGAGTTTCTAATTTATTTTTATTTGTTTATTTATTTTATTTTATTATATATTTTATTTTATTTAGAAATAAAAAAAATAAAAAAATGAAAAATATAGTGCTTTTATTTGCTTAATCTATTGTGCTTTGATTTCTCTGTTGTTTTTGTTAGTTTTTGAAAGGTACCGTTCATAGACAACATCAACAAATTTTAAAATGCACCTAATTAGGCTGGATACTGAAATCCATGAGCCAATACAAAGCCTTTTGAAGAGCTGCATGATATGACAGACATGGAGGTATGTAGCATTTGTGATTTATTTGGGCATTATGCTAATGTTTGCACTTTTGCAGGTGATTACTTTGCATCCACTAATTCAAACTTTGATCTTAATGAGGGATGTCACCCACCTTGGAATGATCCCTATTTTAGTACCTATAATCCTAAATGGGGAAATCACCATAATTTTTTATGGGAAGCAAACTCTACCCGACCTTATGCCCAATACCCAACATGCAAAGCTCAAATTTTCATCCATATGACCCACCTTATGCACAATACCAAATAAAAAGCTTAAGTTTTCATCCATATCTATCTAGGGCCACCTTAGAAGAGAGCTTGAATTCTTTCATACAAGGAAGTAGAGTTTCTAATCAACCTAGGAAGCCAACCTTAGAGGAAACCTTGAATGCTTTCATACAATCTACTAGTGAAAGGATGGAGTCTATGGAGGCATCAATGAAAAGAATAGAAATGCAAGTTGGGCAATTAGCGGAACAAATTCAAAAACAAGAAGAGTTGCCCACTCAGATTGAGCAAGTGAAGGATGACATAATCCTTCAAAGTGGTAAAAATTTTGAAAATATTTATTTTCCTAAAACTTTTGATGATTTACCACTTTGTTTAGAAAATACAGATGGGGAGCAAGCAATTCTCAAAGAATGTCAAGCTGAGGAATATCAAATTCTACAAACTTCTATGGAGAATAAGGAGGAATTATCTTCACCTCCCATACCACACAAGACACCTAAGACTTGCACATCCCTAAATTCTTTTCCATACCACTTTCACGAAAAAGTGTGTGCTGTGCTTCATAGGAAACAATTACCGAGATGGAAGGACAAGCTTAATGACATACTAGCTCGAAAAATTAATATCATACACTTCAAAATCTTTGATGACGGTGGATAGAAACGAGAGAAGCCACGTCTTGCTAAGACGTTAAACTAAGCCCTTAATGGGAGGCACCCATTCGGTATCGTATTTCTTTCGTTGTTTTTATTTCTTTTATTATTTTTCTGTATTTATTTATTTTTATTTTATTTAGTTTAATTTTCTTTTTCAGTTTTTCCTTTATTTTATTTTATTTTATTATTATTTTTGGATTAGTTATTAATTATAATTAACATTTTTTTTTATTTCATTTGTATTTATTTAATCTTTAAATTTGGATTTGAATTGTGATGTATATGCTTTGAAGTTTCATACATGTTTCTTACACATTAAATGCTTCATCATGAGAAAAGCAAGGAATAATGAACCGGAGTGTACGTGTAGTGCACACAATCTCATACGAAAGGGGGGTAACTTCTCTCACTTCTTTTCTTAATTTCGTTTGTTTTTCTTTTTGACATTGAGGACAATGTAGAAATTAGGTTGGGGGTGGAAAAAATATTCCATGAGCATGAAATTGGACCAAATTTAAATTTTTAACTTTTGTCACTTGAATTTTGTTAGGTTAGTGTCGTGTCTACTTGAGTCAATCCGGAAGTTCATGATATTAACATGATTGCAATAACGGTGATATATGAAAGAAAATAGATTTCTACCTAAGTAAAGAGACACATAAATGTTAGATTCATCTAGTTTGAGGATTTTGTGGTATATGTGGTAGTTTGAATGGTTAGTATGACTATTTTGGTTTGTGTAATGTATGCATGTTTACGATATGTTTTAAGTCTCAACAAGCTCTAGAACTTCTTTGAAAACCCATTGAAGCGAAATAATAGAATCAAATGCCACTTAGAAAATGATTTAGGCCATCTTTGGACCGTTTGGACTTTTCAAGCCTCCCCGTATTATTTTATCCATAGTACACCCTTGAACTCAACATTGACATACGTTGTATTACCCTTAGTGATAAGAGTACTCAATAAAATATTTGATTTTCATGAGCAATTATGTTGTATTTATCTTGCTTCATCAAAATAAAAAAAAAAAAAAAAAAAAATGATGATGGTTGAAATCATAAGCAAGAAAAGTAAAAAAAAAAAAAAAAAATCAAGCAAAAAGATCCAAAGGACATATGGAATTTATAGGAGGATGAAAAAGAATACTTGGTGGAGAAAGTTGAAAATAAGTTTGTGAAGTAAAAAGTACTCTTATCCTAGTGAAAATATCATTTCCGTACTTTCATAATCACACACCTAACCACGACTTTACAAGCTTAATGAAGTCCTATTGATTCTAGGTAGTTTGATTTCTATATTAGTGGAGATGGATTTGAAAAGTGAGCCTATGGAGTTTGTAAGTGCAATTTTCACTCATATTTTACTTGCACGATTTTGAGATCTAAAATGTAATCTATAAATATCATGCATGACACAATCAAATAGTGTAACTAATAGGCTTGTGGTTTGATTGGTTGTTCAAAAGCCGATTACTAAGATGAGTTTGATATTTGAACTATTTTTGAGCTTAAGTGACTTTTAACTATTTCATATGCCATTCGTTGTTGACAATTTTTGAGACGTATGCATGGATTGATTCAAATATGTTTAGAGTCTTTATTTAGTTTTGTTAGTTACGATGTTTGCGGGTATCATCACTGGAAACCCTCACGAGACTACAACTCGTCCATTAGGGCCACCTAGGGGTTTAAAGGCTTGTTGCATACGCTAAATGCAACCGTGACAATCTACGGAAGTGATTTAGGTTAGTTTAGTTTATTCATTTATTTTAATTTTTAGATCGCTCCTCTTGCTAGAGACTAGCAAGAAGCTGGTTGGGGGTTGTGATGAGTGCTCAAAAAGTACTAATATTTTGTGATTAATTGCACTTAATTGTTTAGAAATAGATTTATTATTTGTTGTTTATTCAATTAATTTCATAAATCTATCCATTCGAAATCACGGGTATGTTTTTGTGCATTTTAGGTGTTTTTAGCGTCAAATGAGTCAAATAATGAAAACACGCAAAGATGGAACACTTATGGCGCTCGGATCATGAGTTACGGGTTAAACGAGACAAATATGTAAGCCTTACATAATGAGCCATCACATATGTAAGGGGGTAAACATGAAGAAAAGGAAGGCAACACGCGCCGCGGCGAGGAAAAGTCATGCCGCAGCGGGGAGCTCTTGGGTTTTGACATTATTTCCAGAATTTATGTTGCACCGCGGCGGGGAAAAAGCATGCCATGGCGCGCCTATTCCTATTGCAATCAGGATTTGTGTAAACCCTTATATCTATAAATACCCCCTTAGACTCCCCCTTACAAACAACTCGAACAACTCGAATACAACTTTACACTTTACAATTTTGCGACCAAACACTACATTCAATCAGCTTTGGGAGTTTTGCTACACTAAAACGAAGCAAGAGAAACTATTCTAAGGATCCAAGGAAGCCGTCGACAATCGAAGATAAAACTTTTGGAGAAGAACGCTATCCCATCCATAAGCGGTATTTAGATCTAGGTTATCCTTGCTGTTATAGGATTCTATTTTCTTCTTCTTTCGTTGAAGTGTATGATCATATTTTATTTGTCTATGAATATTAATATGAACATGAGTGGCTAATTTCATTATGGATGTTTAATTTGTGTTGCCATGTTTGCTAGAATTGTGTATGGTGTATATTTTATTGATTTAATATAAATGAATTACCTTTTGATTAAGAGCATGTTTAGATATTTGATTATGAATTATCATGGGCCAATTTGAGATTCGTAGTTAGGTTGAAAAATCTGAGAATTTAGTTATAGGAACGTCACCTTAACTTTATTCCGAAACACTTAATCAAAGCTTCAAATTAGTGACTTAGTCATAGCATTAGTTTGATTGGCATGTATTTCCTTGCGCATAATTTGATTACTATTTGATTTACCCCGACCGAAGGCAGTTAATTAGTTAATCAACAAAGAGATTTACCCCGACTACAGGCAGTCTCGTAATTAAAAGGAAAGCTGGTAATATTGTTTATATAGAACGTTCATGTTATTTCACCATACCTTTTCGATGCAAGCATGACCAACCAAACTAAACGTCCATACATCTTCCATTGATTTTTAATCCATTTGAATTGATTGTTAAATTGCGATTTTGTTTTCATTTAATTGATCGTATCATTGTTCCCGTCACAAATCAAATACCTTTTTACAGTTTTACTAGGTTTAGGACTCTAGTTACTTAGAGTTTTAGTTTCACTAGAGCTCTATTTAATTAGTGTTTTATTTTTGTTAGAACTCTATTTAGATTAAGAAGATAGTTATTTAGAACCACTGTAATTCCTTAAGAGACCGATCTTGGAAGTTTCTTATCACTTTTCTACGTGTGATTCGTACACTTGCGAGTACTAAGTTTATCACATCAATATTGTTGTCTTATCTCTTCTTATTTCATTTTATTCAAAGATGGAGATCTGCAGGTATACTATTTGAGATTTAATAGATATCAATAACTTCTATAACGATCCAACAAAGTATGTATTTTATATTCTAATCATATGTTATATTATTGAAACAAGTAATAACTTGTTTAAAATTGTGGCTAAAATTTAAATTTTGGACAAAAAGTTATCTGATGATACCTTAATTATACAGTTATTTATTTATTTATTAAATTGTATATACGGGCATGCTTATCTTGATGTTTCTTTGAAAATTGATATGTTGCTAAAGTGATATGTATATTGCTATTAATGAATCAATATCATCAGATTTAGTGAAATAATGGAATATTAAAGTTTTCTATATTGATTAACATATGTAATTTATTTTCTTATAGATGATATATGATTCGTTTGTTGTATATTTTACATATGGTGACTGTCTTGGGTTATTTTTTATGAACCTATAAAACCTTATTTTCTTATAAAATTGATGCCATGTATATTTAAGATTGATGTGCAGATAATATAATTGATCATTAAGATTTATGCTAATAATTTTAATAAGTTATATGTTATTACTTATCTTTAATTATTTTTGATACTAGATATACAATAATATGATATATGATAATCTTTGAGTCCTATTATTGTTATCTATTCCAAAATATGTGTACTAATTATTATGATTGAACTTATTGGTTGAATTAATTATCAAATTAATTTACTTAGCATTGGATTAATCTATTTATAAGTTGCCATGTTATATAATCCATACATGCATATGTATTATATAAATTGATTTTCAATTTGATTTTTTTTTTTACTTTAGATGTACAATGAAAAATTATATAATAAAAAAAAAAAAAGAATAAGAATAAGAAGTTATGTATATGACTCTTGATTATATGATTTCGATTAATTCTAGTTTCGATAATAATATGCAGAAACATGGTATATGACTTTTAGCTGTGGAGTTATAGTTTATTGATTAGCAAATTTTGATGTTCTTGAATTACTTGGATTTAAACATCTCATATTATTTAGTGTGTGGTTGCATAAATAATAGGATCTAAGGGAGTTCTATCTAGGAGGCTAGTTCTTGAAAGCCTTTGTGCCACTAGCCTTTCCTGGGAACGTTCCTCTGTTTAGGAGAATGGTTTTTAAGGAAGCCTTGCCCCACCATTCTTTCCTATGAGCACTCTTAGTGAATATTAATTGTGTTACTACATTGCTAAAGTATTCCAAATTTTTTTTTACATATATATAAGAAAATAAGGGATTTAATTATTCTCTTAAACTCAATAATGCAATATTTTATAATCGTAATATTATTGAGCGCCCACAGGTAATGATGCTAATAGAAATATATATTTAAAATTATAAAATTTAATATTTTAGAATTACATATATGTCATTGATTGAGAGCCCACAGGCTACAATGCAAACATAATATATGATGAAATATATTCAGTACCTTATGTATGCTATTAAGTAGCAGTATTGAGAGCAAAATTGACATCATAAAAATATTTATATATTATTTTATAAGTAAAATATGCTATTAAAATAGCAAGATAATAGCATCTATATAAACAGTATATATCTTAAATATGATTATGGATATAAGAGCATTTTGATTATATGATCCTTGAAATGAATGTCATTTGATGTTGGCATTGAATTGAATATAATCAAAGGAGAAAAATATATCTTGAAGGATTGCAAGTGATTAATTTGATAATCACTATCCAATCTTGATCATTCAAGATTTTTAAGTGTTTAATATCATTAATCTTTCATTTGAAAAACTTTGGAGAAAAAAAAATGTTATTCAATCATATATTTTATTGAGAGTCAAAAGAAATATATACATAGATCTCGTGTATGCTTATATAGCAACATTAAAAGTAAAATTAGTAACAGTTATGAATCATTCATATGCTATCTTTACAAGTAAAATTTGCTTATAAAATAACAATAGAGAAACACACATATATATTTAAATACTATGCACTTGTATAAATTATTAAGAAAAAAAGACATTTTGATCATATCATTACTAGAAGTAAATATTATATAATGATCATATACTTGGTTTAAGCTATTGTGTTAATATTGTCAATGTGGTAGTTACAATTTTATTGTATTATTGAAAGCCCATACAGATAAATAAAATTTATTTTGGAATTTATTTTGCAAGTATTTGAGCTCCAATTTTATAATGGACCATGAGCTTCCATAGAAGCAGAACAAGAGAATATTAATTAAGGTTTAATATTTTATCAATATTATCTAGTATATATCTCCTTTTGATATTGATGGATGGAAAAATATAAAGTGGGCTTGTAACTATTGTCTATCAATTTAAATGATGAACACTTATGTGTCTCAAAGACAATGCAACAATATTCATTATTGTTGAATAATATATGAGTTAGCACAATTTCATGTATAATCTAATAAAAGGCTTTGAAGAGCTAAAGTATAATAAATTATATTATATATAATTATGCTCAAATTTCTCAAAGTTGATTAAAAATTTATTATTTTGAATATATTTAGCGATAGTGACATTTGAGACTATAATCAAAATATAATATATAAAGTCACAGATAAAAGTCTTTCGAAAGACCAATCTTATGATTAAAATTGCACGAATGATGCATATGTTGGTCTAAAGTATAATGCCACAAATATATGACTATAAGTCAATATTTGGAAAGCTTCTTCCAATTTATATCACAAATATAAAATAAATTTTGATAAATAAAAGTTTGAATAATTATCATAAATAATTAAAATTGGTTTAGTATATAATGGTTGTAGATTAAAGTCCAAACATTTCTTTATTCAGTAACTATATATGTTATATGTTCCTAAGGTAAAATAAATTCACTATATTAATAAAAGTTGATAGTGAATCTTATGCCTCTGAAAAATCGTATATTATGAAAATTATATTGTCAGCCTTATTATGAAACATGATATATTTTATTTTCAATTTAAACCATAAATTTATTATTATTATTATTTTAATTGCAATTTATATTAGTGACAAAATAAAGTTACTTTAATTGCACGGACTCAACACATTAAGAGGACCCATTAATAAATTTAAAAATATATGTTTTGAGTTTCATTTATATTGAATCCTTTGAAGGGTAAGCAAACTTATTATATAATTTTGATAAATAAAAATTATTTTTGCCATTAAAGGGAGAGAAAAAAAGTTAATGGTATGAAATTACTTAAAATGCATCCATTTTATGGAACATGAGGTTTAAAAAATTACTCGATAATAAAGTACTATATATTGTCGATGCATTTAGATAGTGAAAAGTTTAGCTGCAAAATACTCGAACAATTATTGAAGTTCCTATAGGACAATGAAATAGCAGTAAATATTTATAATTTATTTAAAGCTTGCTAATTATATTGGTGTAAAAATAATATTATTATTATTGGAATAAAAGAGTTAATACTCTAAGAAATGATATCAAAAAAGATTATAACTATTAACTCCTATAGAGCCTCAAGTACCTGATATAAAATGATATCATTTCGATGACGGGAGGAATAAAATATTAATATATTAATGTTGTATAACATATTTTCTTTCATTATCTTTTTAAAAAGCAAGAGATGATAAGGATCCTAAGTTAAGAGTTATTAAATGTTGACAAAGAAAAGTATTTGCTAAATATAAAATATTATTTTAGGCACATATTCATTCACTTATGCTCAAAGTAAAATAGATATAGTATGAACACTTGAGATGTTCGTTAGATATTTATAAGGACTAATTGTCCAAGTGCTTAAAAATGTAAAATGTGTTAAAAACACATGAATTTATATAAAATATGATGAGGTTGTGAGATACAAAATTTTACTCCCGTATGTATATAATGACTTTAAAATGTGACTAATGCTCACATAATATTATTTATATATAGTTACTTATTTGAATAAATTAATAGTACTTATTGCTTATAAAAGCATTAACTTCGAATTTTATTTATTATTATGATAATTCATAGGTATGTACTATTAAAACAATGTGAATGTCTACATGAGTTCTAATATTATCTTCTGCATTCACATTAGCATTAAACTTTAATATTTTTACAAGCCATATGACTTTGTTATGGATACAAAGCATATTAATTATTTCATGTGCACTTAAAAAAGATATGGCAAAATAAGTAATTATCTTAAAGAGAGATATACTTATATTGATTTACTTTTTATGGATAAAACATATGCACATTATATATCCAGTTACTATTTGGTTGCATGATATAAAAATTATCTCATATTGTTCTTCATTTCATAATCAGTTGGTACCATTTAGTAAGATAATTGATGCTCAATATATTTATTAACATTGATGAATTTTATGATAAATTAGATATATTAATTATTATCATTACTGCAGTATATTTTATCAGTGCAAGGTTTCTAATGACTGACAAAATAAGTTATTTTATAAAATAACATGTACCTTACAAATTAGTATTTAAATGTACTATTGCTATTGAAGTAACTACATTTAGCCTACAACTATGAAATTGTACTACATATAAAGTCAAGTGATGACCAAGTAGGCTCACTCAATATGAGTTATTACATTTACTTCAACATTTGAGAGATTGCCATATTGATGTTAAAATTTGCCAATTAAAGGGGCATATCATGTTGAATGATTTTCATCACAAGGGAAGCATATTTGTATACCCGTTGTACTCTTTTTCCTTTTCATGGTTTTGTCCCACTGGATTTTCCTGTAAAGGTTTTAATGAGGCAATTTAAGCATATTGCATGAAAATCTTTTTTCCTTTACTAGTTTTTGCCCATTGGATTTTTCTAGCAATGTTTTTAACGAAGCATATTCTCAATGCATTTGACATTCAGGGAGAGTGTTATAATTTGAATGTCAAATCTTAAATATGTTATATCTATCTTATGTTTAGATTTATTTCAAATGAATATTTGTCTTTATTGTATCATAAATTTGTATTTAATTGGAGATAATTAGATATTTAATATCTATCATATCTTATATTCGAAATTTATATTATATCTTGTAAATTCTATAATTTAGCAGTGTATTATGAAAAAATAATAAATGAGAATTACTTCTATTTGTTTGCTTTTTCCTCTACTTTTCTTCTCTTATTTTTTTTTTAATTTTATAACAATGGTATATTTTTAATAATTTATAGAATTAAATTATTTAAAAATAAATCGACTAAGTAATCAAAATTAATAACAATCTTGACTTTTTAACCATGCTCAGGTACTCATTTAAGTTTGATAGCTCAATCAGAATTTAAAAAGGGGAGTAATTTTGATAAACTTTTTTTTTTCCCCTTTTTTCCAATATTACTCTGTTTTTTCTATTCCCGCTCTATATATTGAGCGAAATATCAAATTGAATTAGCAAAAGTATTTTATATGTATATAAAAGAATGGTTAGGATCAAATGCAATCATGAATTTTGACACAGTTATCTTGCTAATAATCTGTTATAAAAATATAAAGAAATAGAAGACAATAAGAAACGGTGACATAAAGAAAGTAGAGAGATACTGATATTATTGTTGTGTATAATACAATACCTAAAAACCTATTTCTAGAGTTCAAATGTACAAGAAAATGATTTTTAAAACTGACCTTCACTTTTTACATAATTTATATTACTTTGTGTTTTATTATATCATTATTTCATTATTTTATTATTTTTTCAAATATGCTCACAAAAAAATTAAATAAAAAATAGAAGTTATAATGGTATTGCGTTAGCCATGTTATTAATTGTATTCAAGTATTTTTATATGATCTATTTATAGTAATAAAAGTAGTTGGACTTTAATTGACCTGAAATAATTCTTGGATCAATAATAACTAAGTCTTATTTGATAATGATTTTAGTTCTTAATTTTTTATTTTTTTAAAGTAATTTTTCAATTAAGTATGTTTGGTAACGATTTCTAATTTTGATTTTTACATGTTTAAATAAATCTTTAAATATAAGATTTTTCAATTAAATTTCTGATTTGCGATTTTTTTATTTTGACCAAATTTTTTTCTAAATAATAAATAAAGTCTTATATTTTTTTATGATTAAAAATTGGAATAAAATGATTAGAAACTTCAAATTATAAAAAATAACCAAAAATTTTCTTTATTTTAAATTTTTTTAAAAAAAAATCAAAAAATGGAAATCGTTACCAAACATGGAGGTAATTTTTTATTTTTTATTTTCTTGAAAATCACTAAATAGAAATTGTTATCAAACACATTTGTGATTATTTTTATAAAAGAATAAAAAATAACCAAATTAGTTATTTAATAATAAATTATAAATCGTAAATCAAAATCGTTATCAAACATATTCTAAATTTTTTATTCATTTTTGTAAGACATTACGACAAATATATATATATATATATATATACCCTTTACTGCATACACAGGACATTATAAGCAACCAAAAATAATTTTTATCATAATTTGATAAATATATCTATTCATATAATATAATATAATAATAAGTAATTTTACAATTTTATATCAAATCAATAACTAAAATATCACTTAAATACATACAACTTATGCATATAGCATATATAGGGGCGAAGCCAGAAAAAAATTTGAGGGGGACTAATTTTTTTTTTTTTTTTTTTTATATAAAATAAAAAATTAGTAAGAGTTATAATAAATTATACTCAATTCAAAACTAAATTTTTTTCATGTCATATTATAATAAAAACATAGAGTTAACACATTATAATTAACTTATAAAGAAAATTAAACAAAAATATAACAAGTTAATAAATATTAGTATCATTCATGGATAAAATAAATTTATTAACTAAAAAATCTAAGAAAATAAAAAATTTAATCAAATACATTAAGATTTATAGACATTAAAACTAAAATAATCATATAAAAATGTAAAAATTAAAATATAATTTATAATTTTAAGCTTGAAACTATATTTAAAAATATATGTTTATAAACAATATAAGAATGACTAATAATAATAAAAATAATAAAATTTTTATGTAAAAAAAATTTCAAATAAATTCTAAAAGATTATTAAAATAAAATGTCAAATAATATAATATTAGATAAAATTAAAATGTGGATTGAAATAAAATATAATAAACATAAACTTAAAAAAATTTAATATGAAGTTTATTATATACTTATTTTTTTAATTTTATTTTTATAATGTTGAGTTTAAAAATATTTAAACATTATTTAGATTTTTATATTTAGGAAGAATTTTTTGTAATACACTACTCTAATTTTATTTTTGTTACTAATAGTTACCAAATACATGAAAAAAAAAAAAGTATATATTTAACCACTTTATTTATAATTCATGTCATTTTATCCACATATTTATTAAATATTGTTAATATATACATAAAAATTAGACACAATATATTATTATAAATAAAATATTTATTTAATGCTAAAAATATACACGTAATTAATTTTTTGTAAAAAAATTGGTCGAAACTTTAGCCCACAAATACATTCACCCTTGAGCATATACTCATAAGCATGGATAAAAAATTACAATATTTCTCAATATTTCTGTTCGATATAGTCATAAAATCAAAATGTGGATATCAAAATAGGATAAAAATATATCTTCAAAAATAATGATAATATCAAAAATATTGATAGAAATATCAGGTATGTCAAATTTGATCCAAATTTCGGTTTATTTTTCCAAATGTGATGATAAATATCGAATATAAAGATAATATTGGAAAGAATTTCGGCTAGAAAGTAGACAATTTTTTTAGATGGGTATAAGTGTCTTATTATTTATAATATATTCAAATTAATATTTTTTATTTTTTATTTTATAAAAACTTTTATTGTAGCAATATTTGAGCAAAACATTAAAGATGAATTTAATTAATTGAAAATAATTAAGAATTTATATAAGTTTATGTTGCATATAATTTTATATATTTTATATTCCTCATTTTTCTTATTATCTATCTCTCATTCTAATTGTTTTATATCTTATATTTATATTTATTAAATAAAAAATATGTACATTATGTATATAATATATGTCATAAATATATTGTTTAAATGATAAAATTAACTTATTTGGTATTATATTATTTATTTTAATATTTAATAAGTTTTAATAAAATATTTTCATAATTTTTGTAATTTTTTTAACATATGCATTGATATGGATATTTTTGTTGAGGCTCCTAAGCAAATAAATAACATTGATATACATTATACATTTTCCTTGTTCTGCTAGGTAGTGCTCGGTGCGGGGTCAAGTTCGGGTTGGGGTTCGGATCGTATTGAGTGAAAACGTATCACGGTGTCAGCAATTCAGCAGCGTGACGGTTGGTGGCTAAGAGAAATTCGGCAACGAGGCAAACGTCCTCGATAGTCTGATCCGATTTCTACCTGAGAGGTAAAAGTTTGCGTCTTTCGAAGTTTTTGAGGAAGAAAGGCCAAAGAGGCAGTGATGGCACCGGCCAAGAAGGGCAAGTCTAAAACCAAATCAGCAGCAGCATCAGAGTCCCCTCAGGCTCAGAACCCAAAATTCCCAACTTGCATTCGCTCTATCCCTCCTTCCTCTGTTGCCATCACCATTCACGCGAAGCCCGGCTCCAAAATTTCCTCCATCACGGGACTGTGATTGTGACTCCTTTATCTTCTGTGTATTAACATCGTTTTATCGTATGATTAACATTTTTGCTGATTTTTTAATGCTCTTTTGTATTGAAGATTTCAGCGACGAGTCATTAGGCGTGCAAATTGACGCGCCTGCGAAGGATGGGGAAGCTAACGCCGCCCTTCTCGATTATATTAGCTCGGTAAGTTTTTAAAGTTGTGTTGTTTATTATTTCTTAACTTTTATGTCAGTTTGTGTGGAAAGGTCTTTCTGAAATATAGAAAGATAGAGAAGTAGAATATAGTTGGATCACATATCAAACACTTCAAATCATTGTTTTGTTGTTTCTGGTTTTTGGAGAGCCATGTATGATTAGATAACTGCCAAGTCCTTAGAGTTTTTTCTTTTTTGTGCATTATTCCTATTATTACATACATGTCAGTTTGACCCTTTAAATATTAGAACATCTCTACAAGTACAATTTTGCCCAGAAAACGTGTGCAACCATTAGCAGTTTCTACATAGGTATGTATATATGAATGGGCTGAAGGATAGAATTTAGGAATCATATTATTGAAGAAGTGCATTTTGAGAAAGATTACATTGTTATTAATTTATTATGTTGGAGTGTAGCCTGCTCTACTCAGATAACTAGGGTGGTCACTTGATGGAACAGCTCTACATATGATTTTATCCTTATGTCATGGATTGGGAAGAATGGTTTGGGTATTGGGTTGGGGGCAAATTAGGAGCAAAGACGGTGAGCTAGATGAGAGGTGGAGGAGGAATGAACGAAATTGAGAGGTTGTTTGTGAACGAGCTCTTAAAGAGAAAAAGATCAGATTGGAAATATTTTAGGTATTGCCCTGTGTATAGGATCTATTTGTAAGAAAAAAAAAAGGTACCTTGAAATTATTTTGAAGAGTATGTACTGTGTGTCATCAACCTCAGCAAATACTTTCTATAGCATATTATTTTAATATGTTAACATTATTATTTAGAGTAATGCTATATGAATCAAGTTATTGTGACACATGGACTGTTGTATGTCTCAAATTGTGGATAAAAGCTTTTTCCTTATCATTTATCATGGCTTCAACATTAGGTTTTGTTTAATTTAGGGCTCGGTTGATAACCCTTTCAATTCTTAATTTTCAATTTTAATTTTTAAATTTTACAAATTTTGAAATTTGGTATGTTTCAAATTATAATTTCTAAATATTCAAATTCAATTTTAAAATTTAGCCAAATTTTGAAATTAAGAAGTAACTTTTTGAATTGAATTCCTATTTTTTATTTCCTAACACTAAAAATTAATAATTCATTAATATTCAACCTTATTTTAAATAATTAAAGAGCCACAACTTAATGAAAATTTATCAAAAATAAGTTTGAGATTGAATTTTAAAGCTTAAAAAGTTGAAAATTAAAAAATTGAAAATAAAGAATTGGTTATCAAACAAGCATATTCAATATCCACTATTCAAAATTGAAACTAAAAATTGGTTATCTAACTATTTTTTATTTTTTCCAAAAAAATTTGAAATTGAAAATTCAATTTCAAAACTAAGGAATTAGAAATTGAAATGGTTATCAAACATGGCCTTAGTTGGAGGAAATTAATAATCATGACAAGAACATGTTTCATTTATGTTATTCTATAATACAGGTTTTAGGAGTGAAAAGAAGACAGGTTTTCATTGGTTCTGGTTCTAAATCAAGAGATAAGGTTGTAATAGTGGAGGAAGTAACTCTACAAAGTGTCTTTGATGCTTTGGACAAAGTTTTGAATAACAATTAACATAGTAGAATGAATTGAATGATGCATACACCTTATTTTTGTCTATATCATGTTGTAATTCTTCTGGTGAAGTAAATTTTGGTTAGAACTATATTTTGTTTCCACTACAAATTCTACTTATATTGGATACTTTAAAATTAATGTAACTTGCCCTTATCACGTTGCACATACGAACTAACTTTGACTTACTCTTCTACATATGCATGTAAACTAATAGATGGCATTTCATTATATTCTTTTTTTTGCATAACACCTCATATGAGTGAGAGTTGGACAAAAACCACAAAAGAACTCCCTTTAACACTATGGTTGAGTGGTTGGGGTCAACTTTTTATGCAAACATTGGCAAGCAATCATCCTTGGGTTAAAAACCATGTAATGACTTTCAATCGTTTTGAGGCAGATATATCATACCATTGCAGAGCTGCATCGTTAAGATGATCGCACTTTTATCATTGAATTTAGATAGCACATTGCAGGGTTTAGCGGTATCCAAATGTGACTAAAGCACTATTATATTTTTTTCAAAATCTTCTTTGAAAAATTCTTTAAAAACTGACCACTACAACAGTGGTTGCAATTTTGTTTGAAGAATGAATTATTCTGTAATACTAATACCAATTTTTTTTGAAGTCCTAGCATTAGATGTCTCTTTCCTTTGCCTTTGGAAGCAATATCTGCTCTCAGTTTTGGCAGTTGCGTATAGGTTTAAAAGGTTATTGCTATTTAAAGTTTAATACCTCTGCATAATTATTATTAAAAAATTTGTTTGCATCATTGTCAATTTGTTTGCTGTTATATAGAAATTGTATCTTTCATTTTCTTTGTTTATAACTTTGAATTGTGTTGGATTTCTTGTGGCTTCGTGAAAAAGCACGTTATTGAGTTACATTGCTCATTAGCACTTGAAAATTTCTTATTAGTTGTTTCAAGTTCAAAAACAAAACATAATATGAACTTGTCTTTTAACACCATTCACATTGGCATTTTAGCATAAAGGAATCATAGCAAAATTACATTAAGACATCTTATTCCAACATTAAAATAAATTCATTTATGATGAATAAACTATAAAGAAAAACTAATCAAAAGCCAATTTAGAATAACAGTCCAAAGGAAGCTAGTATAGGTAAGGTAATAGCCACTAATGTAGATTTTGCCTAGAAAAGTATTTTGACCAAGAGGGATAGGGATTTCCACTGTTCCTTCCAACATGAGCACGACTTTCTTCATCGAAGGACGAAGAGACGTGTCATCTTGGATGCACCAAAGTGCAACTCTAACCATTCTTTCCATTTCTCTCTTGTCTATGTTGTCATTGCCCACCAAATTATCCAACTCACCATTTTTGAAACATATCCATACCCATTCATCCATAATAGCTTTTTCTTCAGAGAGATTCCAATCCACATTCTTCCTGCAACATATAATCTCCAACAGTACAATGCCAAAGCTATAAACATCTTCTTTGACTGTGATAGGCAATTTTCTATGCCATTCTGGGGCAACATACCCTCTTGTGCCCCTAATGCTTGTATAAATTTTAGTTTAATCTAGCTTTAGCAACTTTGCCAATCCAAAGTCAGAAATTCTTGCACATCCATATTCATCCATGAGTGTGTTTTGGGGCTTAATGTCACAATGGATGATTTGAGTCTCACAATCTTCATGTAAATAGAGAACTCCTCTTGGTATATTGCAAGCAATTCCAACCCTAATATCCCAACCAGGTTTTTTTTCTCGGGTAAAAAGTATATCTGCAAGTGATCCATTCCTCGCATATTCATATACCAATAGCCTATTTTGTCCCTCATGACAAACCTGATAACTCTATGAAAATAGAGTTATTACATCATTTTTATGCTTACTATTTCTTGTTTTATTTAATAAATTAATGTTTTGGAGGGTATTTCATTGTTTTGTAGGTGAAATTAGGTTTGAGAAGAAATGTGGAAAAAGAGAGTAAAAATGAAGTAAAAAAGTGTGAAAAGATGTAAGGTTTACATTGGGTGCCATTCACTGTGTAAGGGGGACAAACAAAGGCTTAACCACGTAAGCCCTTACATTGAGAATCACCAATTTATGTAAGGGCACTTACACGGCACCAATAGCAAGGCGCGCCGCGGCATGAGTATTGTGCGCCGCGGCGAGAGGCTCTCGGGTTGCACCTGGGAAATCATGAAAACAAGGCGCGCCGCGGCATGAGTATTGTGCGCCGCGGCGGGGAGGTTTCTGTTTTTGTTCGAAGATCAGAAAATCAGGCTGCGCCGCGGCATGGAAAACGCGCGCCGCGGCCCGCGCGCGCTGAAACGAATCCTCAGCCTTCTCAGCCCACACACACACACTCTCTTTCCCCTCTCTCAAACCCTATCATATAAATACCTAATTTTAACACACTCTACACAAGAAGAAAACCAGCCTCCATTTTTCTTCCACAAATTTTTCAGCCTCCATTTTCTCCTCTCCATTTTAGGAGCTAGAAGCAAGGTGAAAGCATTTTTGGAGCATCAAGAAGCAATTTTTGGGGGAATTCTTCTTAAGGGTGTAATAAATTTCTCTCTTAATTGTATTTCTTTATGTTTTGATTTTGTTTTTATTCTTGAATTTCTAGTTTCTAAAATGTTGATTATGGAGTAGTATTTTGTTCTAGGGATTTTGATGGAACCCATTTTATGAACATGATTGTTTAATTTTTAGTTAATATTATTATTATGCTTGAATTATCTGATTTGATGTGCTTAATGCTCTTAATTAAATTGGCCATTTAATTAGGTGATATGTTAATTTTGTGTGCAATTGAAAGATTGATATGAAATTATGAACATGCATTGAATTGGCAAATATGTAATGAGGAAGAAATTTCCATTATTTTGTATGTAATCATTTTTAAACTCTAGGTACTTAATGACCCATGTATGCTTAGATGACCATAGACATGTGGGCTAGGTTTATATGGATTAGAATTACATGACCATAGACATATGGGTGATAATTAATTGAGTAGAGTTTGATTAATAATTTTTGCATTTTAATTCAATATTAATGCGATATAAAAACAATCATGGAAGTAGAATGGGGGAAATTGAATTTCTAGATTTTTATTTATTTAATTAGTTTAGTTTATTTATTTTAATATATCACCAAATTTTCGATAGTTCAAATAGAAAGGGAAAGTATATATTTCGGTACTTAATTTTAATACACGCTTTTATAAGTTCCTTGTGGGTACGACAATCCCGTTCTTAAAAATACTTATCACTTGTACACGACCCGTGCGCTTGCGGATTTCGTGCAACAAAACCCCAGTAAACAGACTAAATTTTTGTGATGGTTTCTTCCAATAGCTTTTATCTCATTTTGAAACTCTCTTTCACCTTCCTTCATTTCTTTTTGCAATTTTTTGATTGCTACAACCTTTTGGGTATTCAAAATTTCCCCTTTATAAATTGTCCCAAATGAACCTTTTCCAATCTCTTATTTCAAATCATCAGTCATGGCCTCTATCTCTTTGTAGGTATATGATTGCAGGACCAAATCCTCGCTTAGTTCTACATCATTGTTACAAGTTATTCCCTTATATGCATGACTTTTGAACAACACAAATATGGAAATTACCAACATGGAAGACCCCAAGGCAACTGATATCAAACTGATAATTAATATGTCCTTTTGAATCTTTTTGTTACTTTTCCCAAAACAGGAACATATGTAGGAGGAGTAGATATGGATTTGCCTACCTTGATTAAAGCTATGTTTGAGTTACTTTGATCTCTTTTTCTGAATTTCAAAGGAAGTCTTTGCTTTTTACAACTTTCATCTTTGTGAAATGTAGCTTCGCAATTACAGTCATCTAAACACGCTCGTTTGCAACCTTTTATGTCGATTGATGACAAAATCTCATAGGGAACATCTTACCATATAGTGTTGGACAAATCTTCTATTTCAAACGAAACACCCTCTTTTTGATTTCCACAACTATCTGCTATGAAGTTCCTCTGACAACCTAAAGCCCAATTTTCTTGGTTAACAAATTCGAATCCCGAAAGGCATCTACAATCAGCATCTTGATCATTCAGTACACAAAATCCATTTAACCCACATAGACCCTTAGGGTTGCGTTTATCATACGAAGACAACCATACAATTGACCAACTGCCACTAACTCCAATTAAGGTATATGAATACACATGGAATACTCCACCTTCATCAATTGTCATACGAAGGATGGTGTCGTTTGAAGAATACCCTCCGTTATTTATATTCAAAATGTTTGAACCAGTTTTGTTGAGCAAGTATAGACTACCGTCAGCACCAAAATTCAGAGTTATATTCGGTCCTCTACCAAATGTCCCAGTTGCATAATAAGCATCGTTTGTTGTTCTTGGAGTAGTTTCAATTGGGTACTGCACAAGGTTCCCATCTTGTTGCATGAAGTGTCCAAAAAAGCCATTTGAGTGATTAGCTTTTGAATTGCTAGAAATTAGGGCTTTGCCTTCCAGCAAACGTTGAGTTGGCAAAACAGTATCTATTGGGTAGTCAAAAGTTTGCCAAACGATTTTCCCATCAGAATCGTAGAACACAAAATTGCCTGAATCAAGTATGGAAGCATAAGCAGCGAACATAAGAGGTTGAATTTACTTCTTTTTTCTCCTTTAGATTGAACATAGTGATGGGTCAAAAAAATTTAAAAAAAATTACAAAAATAGCGTCTCATACAACTTATAATGATAAAAAATAATTTAAAAATATATGATTTTTTATTAATTCAAAACCCAAATCGACATAAGTTAACTTAAATAAAACAAAACAATATATAATATATAATATGTAGCCCATATTAGCTTATATAATATACATGCCACTGGCAATTTCATCTTGATTCGGCTATATTTGTATCCGGCCATATTACCTCCACATAAAAGCCTGTATTAAAAGGCCCTTTCCTATTCTCTAGACCCAAGGAAAAGCATGAAGGAAAAAAAAAAGTTCAAATAGTACGAGTCCTCCACCCTAGGGGAGGGCATAGCTAGCAGGATAGCCAACTAATAGTTTTCATTTTTCATTTATCTAAAAGTTACATTATTTCTTATTTCAAAATAAAAAATAAAGATAATATTAAATATTATAAAAATATAGACACATGAAAAGTTTTAATTTATTAATTACATTATTTTTGAAAAATAAAAATGTGATATTTTTTGTTTTATTTTTTGCTTTGAAATGAATAAATTCAAATAGATTATAGCTCATTTTATATGAAAAATCTCTTAGGTATATGACCTTAAGGCTGCGTTTGGTTCGCTGAATGTAATCGTAATCGTAATGGAATGTAATGTAATGTAAACAGTATTACGATTACAGTGTTTGGTTTAGCCACTATAATCAAAAAAGGAATCAGTATTACAGTGTTTGGTTTGACAACTGTAATGTAATGGAAAGTATAGTAATATTACAATAATACCCTTAAATTTATATTCAATTATTATTTTACTATTTATTTCTTAAATCAAATAAAATATATTCTTCAAAATTAAATAATTATTTTAAATAATTATTATATAAAATTTTAAAAAATAATTATATAAAAGTTTAATCTTATTAATTAATAAATTAAAATTTATAACCATAATAAATTAATTAAACATTAATAAATTCATAAACTCAAATATTACATGACAAATATAAAAAGTGTTCACAAACCTAAAAATACATATAAAAAGAGTAACCAGAATAGATTCATAAACCCAAATGCTTTATGACAAATATAAGAAGTATTCACTAACCTAAAAATACACATCAATATTAAAACCATTATACTTTCATAAACTAAAAATTAATATGACAAATATAGTAAGTATTCAATAACTTAAAAATAGGCATCAAGTAATTGTGTCAAAATACATAACAATAGCATACTTAATCCTGGACAGGAAATACAAATCCATATACATATATTAGGTCCATTTTTTCATAATAATTTAGACACCACCTTCACGCCTAAGGAGACTTCTAATCCAACCATCCTTTTTCTCATCAGATATGCCGAAAAAGACATTCATCCTTGCAGGCTTGTCAACAAGTATAATAGTGGCAAGATCAAGCTCGTCAGAGGAGAGCGATGTGGTTCTCTGCAATTCGTTATATAACCTCATTTGTTTTTCCTCCTCTCCTTCTTTTGCTATGGATCGACTTAAAATGGAGCTGACGTTTTTCATCTCATCAGCAAGCATGGATGCGGCCCTCTCAACAGATTGTCCATAGTCATTAGCTTCTCTAATTCTCTTCCTTTTTTTGGAAGAAGTATTAGAGTGCTCTTGATTGGTAGCATCTACCGACATAAACATTGGATCAGTTTCATCTATTGCCTCTTGATCTCGTTCGTTATCAAGTTCTGCCACAACATCATCTGCAGTCTCTGCATTTTTTCCAGTTGCCTTGTCTTTTCCAAAAATAATAGACAAGTCCTCGTAATGTTGAAATGACCTATGTCTAAAATAAGCAGATTCTTTGTGACTCTAAAAAACATTTGAAACAAGTATTAAATTATTAAAAATATTAAAAATTAAATACATTGTTATCTAGTTAGATTAAAAACATTATATTACCTCAAGATATGTGTCCCAAACTGGTGTCTCAGCAGTCACCAGTTTATTCACAGGATCCCATCCAAATCCACTACTATGTTGACCACATAGCATGTCATGAACCGTTGTAAACTGACTCTTTAGTGTTCTCGTCGAGACTCGATATGAGGCTTGGCCTTCATAGTACATCCTGGAATTTTTTCAACAAGCAACCTCTCGACAGCATATAAATACCCAGCCTTGAAACCTCCATCGGCCCTATACGAGCCTTGTGAATGTAATTCTAGCAGACATTCAACCATTTTTTCATCCAATGATGATGTCCAAAACTTTTTGTTTTGACCCGGTCCGCGATTTTTTGAAGTTCCGCTTTGTGAAGATGACATCCTAAATGAACATGTCAGATTAAAACAAATACAACATCCAGATAACAAGAACATCAAATTAAACAATACACCAAATATTGACAAGTACACCAATTAATAAATGCACAGGATATAAGAAGTACACATTCACCAATCAAATTATGCTTATTTATTACAAACACAAGTGCTCAGATAGCATTACAAATAAAATAAACTGGAAACAATAAGAAGTACACAATAATTATCCCTCTCTTCTTGCTCTCCACTCATTGTACATGTTTGAGGCTGTATTATCTCTAAACAAACCCCATTCATGTGTAGAGTCTATAATAGTAATTGTGTCCTCATTATCCATTTCCTCTTCTTCTTCATTGAGCTCTATATTATCCTCAAATGGATCATATGACATCTCTTTTCTTATATAATTGTGTAGTAAACAACAAGCAATAATTATTCGATTTTGGGTCTTAATAGGATAAAAAGCTGGACTTCTAATAATAGCCCACCGACTCTTTAACACACCAAAACATCTCTCAATGACATTCCTAGCCTGTGAGTGCTTCATGTTAAAAAATTCACGTGAGTTGCGAGGTTGTGGGCCATCTCTCCATTCACTCAAATGATAACGTTGACCACGATATGGAGTAAGAAATCCATTTGAGTTTGCATATCCAGCATCCACAAGATAATAATGTCCTATATTTTAAAAAAAAAATTATGCTTAATTTCATATATTAAGAATTAAAAAAATCTAGGTAAAAAGTTTCCAATTCACAAAATACTTACCATGTGGGACTTTAAATGCATCCCTTCTACGTAACGCCTCACGTAAGACTCTACTATCAGCTGCTGAACCCTCCCAACCAGGTAAAACATAAATAAATTGCATATCTGGAGAGCAGACCCCCAAAACATTTGTGGTAATCTCACCTTTTCGGTTTCGATACCTAGCCTTATCAACTATAGGTACTCGTACCCTAATATGTGTACCATCAAGTGCTCCTAAGCAACCCTAAAACGAACAAACAATACAAAATATTAAATTTATAAAGTTTTAAGTGACAAAAACAAACCGACAAAGACAAAATTGTTGACACTATATATTTACCTTGAAACATTTCCATCTATCGTCATTACAATCCTCTGTAATAGGCTTAGGTTTTTTCAAAAACTCCTTATGCAAGCGTATGATGGAATGCAAGACATTGTTGAAGTACTTACTAACAGTCTCTCCAGATCTTCTAAATCGATCAGTTATAACTCTATTTTTCACATGATGTGCAATTACATGAAGAAACATAGCTACCTGCTCATCTACTAACAAATGCTTTGATTGTTTTAATCCTCCTCGGGTTTCAAGCATTTCACACAGTTTTGTAAAAGCACTCCTACTCATCCTAAGTTGATTAATACTAGTAATATCGCTGTCATAGCACAACCTATGCACAATTTTCCTATTTTCAAAAAAATCTAGCTCATACAATTGTCTCCTTAAAGTCACTGTCATATCTTTATTCACTATCACCTCAACAAAAAATTTCACAATAGCTATTATTTGTATGAGGTACACAACAATAGCATCCAACTTTTTGTCTACCAAGTTATGTGCATCCATTTTACCTTCCTAAACAAACAAAAAGATAATTTCATTACATAAAAATAAATGCACAATATTACAAAGTATAATTGTTTCAACATTGTATTATATATATATATATATAATACAATATATATATATATATATATATATATATATATATATATATATATATATATCAAAACACAGAGCGCAATGAAAAGAAAGAAAAACTCATCTTCTAAAATTGTTTTCTTCAACTTTGTATTCAAGCAAAAAAATACATAATCCAACATTACCACTGCCCTGACAGTCATATTGACAAATACACAACAATATTTTCATAAACTTCCAATAGGTACTGTCCATTACAATATTTATTATCTAACACGATCTAGTGGCTAAACATTATATAGTTCTTACTAATTTAATAAATTTTTATTCCTATTAAACATTATATAGTATAACTGATGCGAACCGCTCGCCACGACTCCTATGACCTCCAAATCTCGCGGCTTGGCAACCACAAGAAATACGAACGACGACCCGACAACAATGTTGGAACGCAGATTCTACGAAGAACGCTCGACTATATAGCAAGGAACTCACCGCCACTCTTGGATATACGCACCACGAGCCGAGATGAGGCGAAACGCCACAAAGGGTTGCTAATTCCTTTGATAAGTTTCTTGATAGAACAAGAGAAGCACTTGTGCTCTCTCCCAATTTGAAATCACTCCAAATTGTTTATAAATGATGAAAATTCATTTCATTGATAAAATTGTTGAATCTTTACAAAATGGGCAGCTGCTACATATATATAGATACAATAAAAACCCTAAAATGGTCTCAAGAAATCCTGGCCATTGGTTTGGATCCAATGGCCCAAAAATTACACATTTTGAATCTCCGCTGCGGCGGGGAAATATTCATGCCGCGGCGCGCACCTTTCTGTTTGCCACCCGCGAAGCCTCGTCGCGGCGCACAGAAGTTCATGCCGCGGCGCGCACATTCAGGATCTGCGCGCAGGTCTGGCTGTCAGGCGCGCACGTCCGTGTCAGCGCGCAGGTCTGGCATGTCAGCGCGCGCAGGCTCGCCCATCCCTCGTCATGCCGCGGCGTCACTTTCTCATGCCGCGGCGCACATGCACCCACGGTCCAAAACAGAAACTCCTTCGCCGCGGCGTGCAATACCTGTGCCGCGGCGCGCACCAGCTTCGCATTTTCCTTTTCAAAACAGAAACTCCCTCGCCGCGGCGTGCCTTTCCTGTGCCGCGGCGCGCTCGTTTCTTCAATTCAAAACAGAACGCCTCTCGCCGCGGCGCACCAAATCCATGCCGCGGCGCGCATGTGTGTCAATTTCCCCCTCCAATGCAGAAACCTCCTCGCCGCGGCGCCCAATATCTATGCCGCGGCGCAGCTCCAATTTCTGAAATTGACACTTGCACTCTTCTCTTCCTTTTCCATGGTGTTTGCATGCTTGTTTTTGATGTTGCATGGCATTTAGCACCCTCTTGAGGCCCTTCTCTTGGCACGGCTCTCGGCGCGTGTCGGGCCGACTTCGGGAGGGGGTCCGATTCGTATCAATAACTTTCTAATAAACTAATCATGAAGGTATTAAAGATTAGTCAAAGTCTAATTTCGTCCATAAGTATATACACTGTATCAATATGGACCAAATAAACAAATCACATTTCAACCAAGTACCAAAATTTCAACCAAGTACCAAAATTTCAAAATCTCATTTGAGTGTCACAAAATCACAAATCAACCAGAAGCCAGATCACAAGTCCATAGATAAACTACCTAAAATATTTGAACAACCAACAAGGCAACAATCAACTACCTAAAATATTCGGTCCAAGTTAGTGGCAAGAGACAACAATTTCATCCAGTTTTGGGAGTTCAACAAACATAAGAACTGGAGAAATTTTTGGGATTACCTTCACTAATTGGAAAATCCGACATTCAGACTTTCATCAAGTTTATCAGAGAAAAGGTGCATAACAGAATTCAAGGATGCCCAAAAAAAATTGTATATCTCCGAATAATAATTAACACCTGGTGGTCAAAAATACACACCTGTGGTGGTCAGAGGGGGAGACGGAGAGCTAATGCGAGGAGGAGTGCTGGTGCAAGGAGGAGAGCTGGTGCGAGGAGGAGAGCACCTGAGGAGGAGAGCTGGTGCGAGGACTCGCGTTGGACAGCGAGAGGAGTGCTGAACGGCGGCTAGAGGAGAGCTGGAAGGTGGCGAAATGAGAGCTGGAAGGCGGCGAAATGAGAGCTGGACACGGATAGGAGAGCGAACGCGCCGGAGGAGAACTGGTGGCTTCGAATTTCAGGACGGCGATGGAAGGCTCAGTAGGCAATTTCTCGGGGGTGCGAGGCTCGACGAGGATGAGTTGTTTAGGTACCCGTAAAGGAATTCCAATTCATTCTCCTCAGGTATGTAATCCAAATTCCTTAATTTAAAGTAATCAATTACATTACATTACCACTCTTTAACCTAACCAAACATTGTAATGGACTGATTCCATTACATTACCTATTCTATTACATTCAACCAAACGCAGCCAAAATGTCAGCATATAGCCAACGATGGATGGGGAAAAGAAATTTTCACAAGTTTGTGATTTGTGATGTAGAGTGGTGGGTTGGGAATATGAGAAATTTTCATTTCAAAATCAAAACAATTGATTAAAAGAAAAGATAAAAAATATTATAATTATCGTTATGTGCAACATGTGTTGGGAAAAAAAGATGACAATAAAGCCACAGTTCAATTTATTGTTACCATAAAAAGCATGAATTTAGTATTATATCCTTGTAATAAATTTTTCGTCGTTGTACTTAGTCTCTCTTCTATTATTCAGGTGCATCTGCAAACAATGGCGATCCCTTTTTCATTCTCAGAAGTTTATCGACGAACGTCTCAAGTTCAATTACAAAAACTTGATTCCTTCACATCTTTTAGTGAGTTCTTGCCCAAATACTACCACTAGTGACCAAAATTTTTGCTTAGTTACAAATGAAATTATTGGAAATTGATGTGAATTTTAAGAGAAAAAAATAGTCATAAGTTACTCCCTTAAAGACTTTTGTCTAGCATTGTTTTTTTACATTTCTTAAGAGATGTTTATAAAGAAAAATATTTAGACTTGAGATTAAATCCCAAAAGGCACCCACTTTTGTGAAAGGGGAGAAGACTTAGGCAAATGTAAGTACACCTATATGCATGTGTTGCTGTCCGTCCAAGTTCGTGTGTGAGGTGGCACTTTATTTTTTGAAAAAAATTATTTATTAAATTACTTTTCCAACAATCAGATAAGATCATATTCGAGAAATTGTCCATTATTATCCAAAATTAAGTTAGGGTGAGGGTAGAAATGTCAACGGGGTGAAACATAGCCAGAGGGTATTTTACTTGAAATCGAAACCAAAATATTATATTATATACAAAACCGAAACCACTAATTATAAATTCAAGAAATTTGTATAGGATAATGGTTACCCTTTGTAGTTCAAAAAATCGATTCGAATTTTAATATTTTTTTAATTAAAAATGTTTTAAAATAATTTAAGTCTAACAAAAATAATCTTTATAAATTAAAAAAAATATATGCTTTGTACTTAATATATTTTGTGTTGTTTTTCTTCATAAATATTTAATTATAAGTATTTTTAGCTCTACATATATGTAAAATATAATATTCAATAAAATATAAAAAAGATACTAAAAGTATACTAATTATGATTAAAGTGTATAAAAGTTTACTAACTTTTTGGGTACTAGAAGTCCAATAACTATTAAAAAGGGCATTAAAAGTTTAAAACTTCTAAAATTATTAAAAATTTGTCCACATGGAATGAAATATATGGAGCCACATGGACAAAGTTTTAATAATTTTTAGAAGTTTTTGACTTCTTGTGCTCTTTATAGTTATTAGACTTCTCGTATTCTACCACAAAATTAGTGAATTTTTGTGCACTTTAGCCATAGTTAATAGCCTTCTGGTGCCTTTCACTCAATTTAAAATTTTGAATTTCAGGGTCAGTTTATTCCACATTTGAAATTGAACCCAAACTAATTTTAAATATGATAATAACTGAACCCAAAAATCTATCCAAAATTTTTCACCTGAAAACAAACTCATTCAATTATTACCCTCAGTTATTCGAAGCAGTAGGGATTTTGACAACCCTAGATGAGGGTGAAGTGCATATGTATGATCACTATAAACTAGAAATTGAGCGGCAAGAGATACAATTCTTTACTTATGAGATGAGTTTAGTTCCAATTGATGGGAGCAAGTGTTCTAGCTATGATCAGTATAAGGAATTGATCTCCGATATTGGATCCATGTTGATTGAAGGAATGTGGGACATTCCTTTTTCTCTAACAAGATTCCTCAATGAATGTTAAAGAAAATTGCATCTCATTGTCAAAAGTTATTTGTTTATATACCTTGTTTTGATGTCGTCATGCAAGTTGTGTTTGTTCATGTCTTTTCAAGGAAACATATAAAACATCATGCTAAGCTCTCAGGCTTATGGATTTTAAATCTTGTATTTTAAATTGAGATTGTTTGCAGTTATATCTTTCTTTAAAAAAAAAGGTTATAATTTTATAATTTTGCAATGCTCACTTTACCAAATATTACATTATTGCTTATGTAGTTCATTAAAGTGAGTCATGCCATGATTTCATCAATGAGATGTTCTTGTGTATCAGGTGATTGAGAAAGTGTGAATTGCTTCTGTATGATTCATTTTAACCCAAGAATTAAGAATGCAGGAAAATTTGGGTTGCAACATGAGTAAAAAGTCTGCTTATGAGTCAAGTTTAATTATAATATCCAAGTTCATGTGTTCTAGATAGAATGAGTGGAAGGATTTGTTCCCTCACAATACTTCATATGCCAATTTAGGTGTCATTTTGGGCTAATTTTGATTGTGAAATTGAATTGATACTTGAAGAACTTAGATTTATGTTTATTATTCTGATCAAGTGCGGTGTCCCTTTCTGTCCTTTTGCTTATGATTTTGGAGTCTATTGATTTTTTTGCTTGTAATAAGTATCATTTAGTTATTATAGTTATAAAAAAGGGCTCATAAAAAATGTTAATTAAGCACTAATATTTTAATATTTTTATAATGTTATCAAATTTTTGGATTTTCTAAATAGATATTTTGATTATTTTATGTATTTTTCTCGAAACACAACAAACTCAGCCTTCTTTATTTTTTTTCCTGCTTAGTTGGTTTTTTTTTTTTTTGAAAAATAATAAAAATAAGAACCTTTTAAGCTTGTAATATAAAAAATATAGCACTCATTGTGCTCAAATCATATATTTTTACAATTAAATAAATGACATTTATATCATTTTTTTAAAGTTATGTAATTGAATACTGTTCAAATTGAACTGTAATAATTTATACATTTTCAATATTGAATGTCGTCAAATTAGATATCGTTTAATTTATTGTGGTACTATTTTTATTATTATAAATTTTAGAAGTATTTTTTGTAATTTCTCCTTTTAAAAGAAATGAATTTTCAAATTTAATCTTTTAAAAAGCACATTTTTATCACGTGAGATTTAATAATAAAATATTCATGTTTGTTTGTAATTAGCACATTTTTAGTAATAAAAAGAATTAAATAATATTTTGAATAATTTATAAAATTAAAAAAAATGAATTTTCAAATTTAATCTTTTAAAAAGCACATTTTTATCACGTGAGATTTAATAATAAAATATTCATGTTTGTTTGTAATTAGCACATTTTTAGTAATAAAAAGAATTAAATAATATATTTTGAATAATTTATAAAATTAAATAACACCATTTAATTATAAATTGACCATGTAAAGAAAATAACAATCATGACTTTTTAACCATGCTCGGGTACTCATTTAACTTTGATAGCTCAATCAGAATATAGAAAGGGGAGTACTTTTGATAAACTTTTTTTTTTCCTTTCCAATATAACTCTTTTTTTTTTTCTATTCCCGCTCTACATATTGAGCGAAATATCAAATTGAATTAGCAAAACTATTTTATATGTATATAAAAAAAAGGTTAGGATCAAATGCAATCATGAATTTTGAAAGATTTATCTTGCTAATAATCTGTTATAAAAATCTAAAGAAATAGAAGACAATAAGAAACGCTGACATAAAGAAAGTAAAGAGATACTGATATTATTGTACTATACCAAAAAACCTATTTCTAGAGTTCAAATGTACAAGAAAATGATTTTTAAAACTAACCTTCACTTTTTACATAATTTATATTACTTTGTGTTTTATCATATCATTATTTCATTATTTTTTCAAATATGCTCACAAAAGAGATTAAATGAAAAATAGAAGTGGTAATGGTATTGGGTTAGGCATGTTATTAATTGTATTCAAATATTTACTGACAGCATAAAAAAATTATTTTTTATATGATCTATTTATAGTAATAAAAGCAGTTGGACTTTAATTGACCTGAAATAATTGTTGGATCAATAATAACTAAATTTTTTATTCATTTGTGTAAGACATTATGGCAAAAAAAAAAAAAAAACAAAGTATTTGTACCCTTTACTGCATCCACAGGATATTATAAGCGAACAAAAATAATTTTTATCATAATTTAATAAATATATCTATTCATATTATATAATATAACAGAAGGTAATTTTACAATTATTTCACAATTTTATATCAACTTTACATTCAAACTAAAACATTACTTAATATATATAAGAACTTATACATATACTAAAAAACATGAATAAAAAATTGCAATATTTCTCGATATTTCATCTATATATTCATAAAATCAAAATATGGATGTCGAAAAAGGATAAAATTTGTTTTCTTAAAAAATATTGATAATATCAAAAGTATTTGCAGAAATATCAGGTATGTCAAATTTGATTGAAATTTCAATTTTTTTTTTCCAAATGTGATGAAAAATATCTAATATAAAGATAATATCGGAAAAAATTTCAGTTATAAAGTATGGGTGAATAAATAAAACTATGATTGTTTTATTATTTTCTGATATAAAACTATATACAATACGAGAGTATATATAATAAAAACTAATGAATCGAAAGTAAATCAGGAATAAAAGAAATAAAATATTTTCTGTTTTTCTGTTTTATCTTCTAACTGACTAACAACAAATCCTAACTGATTTCCTAATTCTTCATGATTTCCACACTCCCCCTCAAGTTGGTGCATAGATATCAACCATGTCCAACTTATTTATGAAATCATCGAAACTCTGACGCGGAAGCCCTTTAGTGAAAATCTCTGCAGTTTGTTCTCGTGTAGGAATGTAGGTCATACAGATAACACCATTCTCAACCTTCTCTTTGATAAAATGTCTATCAACTTCGATGTGTTTAGTCCGATCATGTTGGACTAGGTTAAGAGAGATGTTGATTGCAACCTTATTATCACAGTAAACTTTGAGTGGAATCTCAGCCTCTACTCGTAGTTCTTCTAAAAGTTTCTTCAACCATAGTCCTTCACAAATTTCTTGTGCAACTGCTCTAAACTTTGCTTCAACACTACTTCTAGCTACTACATTTTGCTTTTTACTTCTCCATATAACTAGGTTTCCCCATACAAATGTACAATACCCAGTACTGGATCTTCTGTCTTCAATTGAACCAGCCCAATCAGCATCTGAAAAAATTTCTGTTCTTCTTTGATCTATTTTTCTAAAGAAAATGTCTTTTCTAGGAGAGCCTTTAAGATATCTCAAAATTTTGTACACTGCTTCTAGGTGGCTTTCTTTCGGAGAGTGCATATGTTGACTTACTACACTTACCGCAAATGCAATGTTAGGTCTTGTATGTAATAGATAGATTAGTCTCCCGACCAGTCTCTGGTACCTTTCTTTATCAACTAATTTTTTATCATGTTCCATTCTCCTTCCTGTTTCAATAGGAGTGTCACTTGGTTTGCTCCCAAGCATACCTTTTTCATTTAGAAGATCCATAACATATTTTCATTGTGAGACACTAATGCCCTTTTTCGATCTTGCAATTTCCATTCCCAAGAAGTATCGCATTTGTCCTAAGTCTCTGACTTCAAACTCTATGGCAAGGACTTTTTTGAGTCTTTCAATTTTGGGCAGATTATCTCCTGTTAGTATTATGTCATCTACATAAACAATTAGGATTGTTTTTAAATCATCTGAGGAGTGTTTAAAAAATATTGTGTGATCTGATTGACCCTGTTGATAGCCTTGATCCTTTATCACTTTTGCAAATCTATCAAACCACGCTCGTGGTGACTGCTTAAGTCCGTAGAGAGACTTGTTTAGTTTGCATACCGCATTTTGTTGACTACATTCACAAAATCCTGGAGGTAATTTCATAAAAATTTTCTCGTCTAATATTCCATTGAGGAAGGCATTTTTTATGTCCAACTGTTGGAGAGTCCACTCCAAGTTTGCTGCTAATGACAGTAATACTCTAACAGTGTTAAGCTTTGCAACTGGAGCAAATGTCTCGGTGTAGTCGATTCCATAAGTCTGAGTGAACCTTTTAGCCACTAGACGAGCTTTGTAACGTTCGACAGTTCCATCGGCTTTATACTTTACAGTAAAAACCCACTTGCACCCAACTGGTTTCTTACCTTTAGGTAAGTCCACTATATCCCAAGTTTCATTTTTTTAGAGCCCGTAATTCTTCCATTACTGCATTCCTCCACTCTAGAATTTCCCAAGCTTTATCAATATGTTTTGGAATTACGATCCTATCAAGGTTAGTGGTGAAGGCATGGAATGTGGGAGATAGAGCATTATATGACACAAACTTAGATATAGGGTGAGAAGTACAAGATCGAGGTTGTTTTCTGAGTGCAATAGGTAAATCATCAAAGGAATTAAAGTTACATGGATTCAAAGAGGGCTCAAGGATAGGATCCATCACCGGGTTGGACTCTTGTAGTGTGTCGAGAGTGATTCTCCTTTTGTACTTTGATTTTGGCCTCCTTGAGTAAACAAGTATCTCCTTATCTACCTGTGACTCTGCGTCTCCCCCTGAGTCTAAATAGGTTTCTGTAGATGGCACATTAGAATGATTTAGTGTAATAGGTTCCAGGTGAGTTGTAGAGATTGTATTTGGTAAGGAGAGACTGTTATTATTTTGGAAGGAGGTACTAGGAAGTGAAAGGTCAAAAGAGCAAAACTGATCTTCCGAGTTCACATTCTCCCCCTGAAGAGGAGTTTTGAAAGGATAGTAGGGTGTGGTCTCAAAAAAGGTGACATCAAGGCTAGTGAGGACATTTTTGGTGGCGGGGTCATAACACCGGTAGCTTTTTTGAGTAAGAAAGTAGCCAATAAAAACACATTTGAGGGCTCGCGGGTCTAGTTTTTCACGGTTGTGGGGATGAACATGTAGAAATACTGTACAACCAAAGATCTTAAGTAGAATATCTGACATAAGGCGAGAAGTTGGAAAATAATGTTTCAGTTTTCCAACGGGTGTTTCATAGGATAGAACACGATTGGGCATTCTGTTTATAAGGAAGGCAGATGTCAAAATAGCATCACCCCAAAACATTTTTGGCATATTGGTTATGAACATGAGTGCCCGGGCCACATCCAAGAGATGTCTGTTTTTTCACTCGGCTACTCCATTTTGTTGTGGAGTCTACACACATGAGGTTTGATGAATGATTCCATGAGTTTGGAGATAATTTTTAAGAGAATGGTTAACATATTTCGTACCATTATTAGTACACAATATTTGAATTCGTCTTTGGAATTGTGTGTATATCATGGAGTGAAAGTTAATAAATACTGTTCGAACATCAATTTTATCTTTTAGTAAATATACCCAACAAATACGAGTATGATCATCAATAAATGTGATAAACCACTTTGCATGAGTGCGACTCGGATGCCGAGACGGTCCCCATAAATCACTGTGGATTATGGTGAATGGTTTGGAAAGTGTGTATTTGGATTTTGAAAAAGATGTACGATGATGTTTTGCAAGTTCACATGTTTCACATTGTAAATCAGATACTTCTTTATTTTGAATAAGAGAAGGAAACAATTGTTTCAAATACTGAAAATTAGGTGACCCATTCTAAAGTGCCACAACAAAAAATTATTATTCCTAGGAAGAGAAGCAGAATTACAATTTTTAATTTCATTCTATTCACTCACATTGGCCGCCTCAAAGTAATAAAATCCTTCACTCTCTCTAGCACTGTCAATCGTCTTCCCCTATGATAGGTCCTGAAAAATACAAGATGAAGAAATGAATTTAGCAGAACAATTTGTGTGAGCAGTTAATTTACTGACAGATAATAAGTTGCAGGATAATTTTGGGACATGAAGAACTGACTCAAGAGTAATCGATTCAGAAATTTTAATACTTCATTTTCCGACAATTAAAGAGAGAGTATCATCTGCAATTCTGACTTTTAAGTTACCAGCACAAGGTATATATGAAGAAAAAAGTTCACGATTGTCTGTCATATGATCTGATGCCTCGGAGTCAATAATCCAAGGGGTATTTATTTTTGAAAGGAATGCCATTAAAAAATTACCTTTATGTGCTAGCGAGCCAGAGGAGACATAAGCAGAAGACTGACCCGATGTTTGGAATTTTGAAAAAAATTGGTAAAGTTGTTCCATTTTCTCCAGATTAAATGTTGAACTGGACATAGGTTTGTCATTTTCATGTTGAGTGGTAGAGACCTGATATCCTCGAGTCTTGTAATTTTGTCTCGGTTTCCAGTCTGTTGGTTTCCCATGCAACTCCCAGCACGTATCCTTTGTATGACCCGTTTTACGGCAATGATCACACCAAGGCCTTTTTTTGTGTTGGGCCTGCCCACCATTGTTTTGGGGCCCACGTGATAAGAGTCCATGAGCTGAATTTTCATAAACTGGCCCAGTATAGTCATGAGAGCTGTTGGAGCCCAAACCAGGCCCAACTGAATTGTAAGAACCCAAAACAGGTCTAACCAGCCCACTTGAACTCCCATAGCCCGAGCCTAGCCCACCAAGACATGGTTTCAGCCTGTGAGTGTGCATGTGGCCCATGGGCCCTTCGGTTTATGGTGGAGCTCCATGACCCGCATGCTTTTTCGGCCCAATTTCTAGTCCGCGTGCTACAAAGCCACTTCTAGCCCTATCCTTCATCATCACCACTCGTCTAGCCTCCTCGTGCCTTACCTCTGAGAAGCACTCTCTTGTCGATGGTAGAGGCTGCCGGCTGAGGATCCTCCCTCAAACTTCATCGAGATCGCAATTGAGGCCGGCCAGAAATTCAAAAATTTGTTCGTTCTCCAATTTCTTCTTATACCGAACACTATCACCGATACATTCCCACTCCTCTTCACAAATCAAATCCAATTCTTGCCATAACCCAACCATTTCCATGTATTAGTCGGTCACAGAGAGATTCCCCTATTGCATTTGCCAAAGGTGGGTCTTAATTTTGAATATCTGAGACGAATTTCCAGAGTCCGAGTAAGTTTCCTTCACGGCAATCCATACTTCTCTTGCCGTAGGAAGAAAAAGATAAGTTTTCCCTACAGATGGTGTCATGGAGTGAACCATCCATGAAATTATTATCGAATTTTCAGCCATCCATCTCTGAAGACCAGCTGGATCATCAGGTTTCTTAGTGTCACTGGTGAGATAACCCATCTTCCCTTTGCCTTGAATTACTAGTGTGATGGATCGAGCCCACTCTCGGTAATTCTTGCCATTCAGTTTCTCAATGGTAAGTTAGAGTGGGGAATTATCAGCACCACCATGGGTGGATGTGGCCATCTCCTCTGTCTCCTTGTTGGTATGACCAGAGGAGGGAGATTCGCTAGTATGTTCCTCCATGGACGAGCGTTTGCTCTGATACCATATGGGTGAATAAATAAAACTATGATTGTTTTATTATTTTCTGATGTAAAAGTATATACAATACGAGAGTATATATAATAAAAACTAATGAATCGAAAATAAATCAGGAATAAAAGAAATAAAATATTTTCTGTTTTTTATTTTATCTTCTAACTGACTAACAACAAATCCTAACTAATTTCCTAATTCTTCGTGATTTCCACGTAAAGTTTACAATTTTTTTAAATGGGTATAAATGTCATATTATTTATAATATATTGAAATTATTATTTATATTTTTTATTTTATAAAATATTTTATTATAGCCATATGTGAGCAAAAAATTAAAGATGAATTTAATTAATTGAGAATAATTAATTATATAAGTTTATATTGCAAATAATTTTATATATTTTATATCCCTCATTTTTCTTATTATCTATTTCTCATTCTAATCGTTTTATAACTTTATTTATCAAATAAAGATTATATACATTATGTTTATTATATATGTCTTAAATATAATATTTAAATGATAAAATTAACTTATTTAGTGTTATACTATTTATTTTAATATTTAATAATTTTTTATAAAATATTTTCATAATTTTTGTAATTTTTTTAAAATATACATTGATACAGATATTTTTGTCGAGGCTCCTAAGCAAATAAATAACACTGATATACATTTCCCTTGTTTTGCTAGGTAGTGCTCGGTGCTGGGTCAAGTTCGGGTTCGCATCGTATTGGGAGAAAACGTATCACGGTATCGGCAATTCAGCAGCGTGACGGTTGGTGGCTAAGAGAAATTCGGCAACGAGGCAAACGTCCTCGATAGTCTGATACGATTTCTATCTGAGAGGTAAAAGTTTGCGTCTTTCAGA
This sequence comes from Elaeagnus macrophylla, assembly GCA_029378325.1. Lineage (NCBI taxonomy): Eukaryota > Viridiplantae > Streptophyta > Magnoliopsida > Rosales > Elaeagnaceae > Elaeagnus > Elaeagnus macrophylla. The sequence goes on along the minus strand of CM055648.1, from coordinate 16,321,689 downwards.
GTTTTTGAGGAAGAAAGGCCAAAGAGGCAAAGTGGCACCGGCCAAGAAGGGCAAGTCTAAAACCAAATCAGCAGCAACATCAGAGTCCCCTCAGGCTCAGAACCCAAAATTCCCAACTTGCATTCATTCTATCCCTCCTTCCTCTGTTGCCATCACCATTCACGCCAAGCCGGGTTCCAAAATTTCCTCCATCGCTGGTCTGTCATTGTGACTCCTTTATCTTCTGTGTATTAACATCGTTTTATCGTATGATTAACATTTTTGCTGATTTTTTTATGCTCTTTTGTATTGAAGATTTCAGCGACGAGTCATTAGGAGTGCAAATTGACGCGCCTGTGAAGGATGGGGAGGCTAACGCCGCCCTTCTCGATTATATTAGCTCGGTAAGTTTTTAAAGTTGTGTAGTTTATTATTTTCTTAACTTTTATGTCAGTTTGTGTGGAAAGGTCTTTCTAAAATATAGAAAGGTAGAGAAGTAGAATATAGTTGGATCACATATCAAACACTTCAAATCAATTTTTTGTTGTTTCTGGTTTTTGGAGAGCCATGTATGATTAGATAACTGCCAAGTCCTTAGAGTTTTATCTTTTTTGTGTATTCCTGTTATTACATACATGTCAGTTTGACCCTTTAAATATTAGAACATCTCTACAAGTACAATTTTTCCCGGAAAACGTGTGCAACCATTAGCAGTTTCGAGATTTACATAGGTACATATATGAATGGGCTGAAGGATAGAATTTAGGAATCATATTATTGAAGAAGTGCATTTTGAGAAAGATTACATTGTTGTTAATTTATTATGTTGGAGTGTAGCCTGCTCTACTCAGATAACTAGGGTGGTCTAAGGTCTCATCGATAATAGTTTTAGTTTATCTCTGTCAAGGACATGGTTCTGGACTTTTGGTGCCTACAAGCAGATGGTCAATTGGTTAGTCATCTTTTGCATCTATGATGATAGGGACTCATGTCAGAGAAAATCTTACATGGTCCCAGTGGCGGTGCATTGGATGGGTGGTAAGCCAAGTGTTAGGTGCCCAATGTAAATGCCACCAAGTGTGCTTGTCCAAGGTCATTAGTAAAGCCTATGGCTGCATGCTTGTGTGCATCTTAGAATAAAGAAGGGGGTATTCTTGTAATTTCATAGTCCTTATGTCCACTCAAGCAAAGTGATGTTTGTTTCTGCCAGAAGGGGAATGGTCATAAGAACTCTATAGGGGGAGGTGGTAAGGTGACCCATGAAGGGGCCAAGTCATCGGAGGTGTTGGGCTTAACCGTGTACTCCCTTGCCCACATCAATAACAACAAGTAGAGGAATTTCATATACAATCCTTGTGCCATGATTTATGATCTTTGCTTGTTTTATATTTTCTTGGTTGCCTCGGTGTTCTTCGTTGCCTCGATTGTTCTTGCCATGTTTGTATGCTTCGATGTGTGTTTGTTTCGATGTTGTGCCTATGTGATGGATGTGTGATTACCCCCTTGCCTACTTGGTGTTTGCAAGGTGCATTTCATGTTGCCATGTGCTAATCAGGCTGACTTGCTTCCTTGTAGGTGTAGCAAGTGCCGAACGATTTGAGTGTAATTAAGCGGATCGTTACAGTTGGTATCAGAGCTTGGCGATATGGTAGGAAGAGGCACAATGACGAACCAACAACGCTTCGATTCCTACGATCAACAATTAGGTGAGCTAGCAGGCTTACCAGAGACAGTACATGATCTGAATGCAAGACTAAATGCAATTGAAGAAGTCAACCTTCGAGGTCTACTGGCAACCATTGAAGGTTTGAAGACAAGAGTCACTGCCCTTGAGAGAGATAAGGGAAGAGGATCCCCATTGACTTCCAGATCATCTAGTGATGAGGGCACAGAAGGGGTTCTTAATGCAGCACAGGGGTTAGTAGGTGAACTTCGAGATGATGTTCGTGTGGCAATTGATGCCATTAAGGCAGAATTGGGTGAGATGAGCACCAAGCTAAATGTCACTTATCGAGCAGTTGCCAATCAACCACTAAATCCTGTTGGAGCAAGATATAGCAGAGTTAAGGTACCAGAACCTCGAGCTTATGGAGGGGCACGGGATGCCAAAGAGCTTGAGAATTTCATCTTTGATATGGAGCAATACTTCCGGGCAGTGGGTACTGACTCAGATGATGCAAAAGTCAGTACTGCCACCATGTATCTAATTGGTGATGCCAAGTTGTGGTGGAGGACAAAATACGATGAAATTCAGAAGGGGAGGTGTCAGATTGGCTCGTGGGAAGATTTGAGAGGAGAATTGAGAACTCAATTCTTTCCTGAAAATGTGGAATACATGGCTCGAAAGAAGTTGTTCAACCTTAAGCAGGTTGGTCAAGTCAGAGATTATGTGAAGCAGTTCTCGGCATTGATGTTGGACATTCAGGACATGTCAGAGAAGGATAAGTTGTTCTTCTTTCTAGAAGGGTTGAAACCATGGGCAAGGACTGAATTACAGAGGCAAAGAGTTTAGGACCTTGGGCAAGCGCAAGCTGCTGCAGAGCGCTTAAATGACTATGCTGCTGAGCCTAGTCAGAACAAAAAGTCTCAGCCAACTTCTGGTGGAAACAACAATAGCAACAAGTCCTCAAAGCCGAACAACAGCAAAAGTGGGGGAGTGACTTTCAAAAAGCCCCAAACTGGAAAAGGACAATCCTCATCACAAAACTTCAATAATCAGGGTTGGAAACCAAAACTCTCATCTAATTGCTTTTTATGCAATGGGCCGCATAGAGTAGCTGATTGTCCGAATCGCAACCAGCTGTCTGCACTACAAGCTGTCTTGGGTGGAAAAGAACAGGCAGAAGAAGAAGAGATAGAAAGTGAAGAGGAAGTTGGGCGCATGGGTGCGCTACGTTTCTTGGAGGCGCTGAAAAACCAAATGCAGAACTCAAAGAAGGTTGTTGAGAAAGGCCTTTTGTTTTTGGAAGGTACTCTTAATGGCAAATCTGCAAAGACTGTAATGGTGGATTCTGGAGCCACCCATAACTTCATCACAGAGCGTGAAGCTAAGAGACTGGGCCTGAAGTTGGAGAAAGATACCGGCAAAATGAAGGCTGTTAATTCTCAAGCAAGAGCCACTGCAGGGTTGGCCAAACAAGTGAAGATCAAACTTGGAAAATGGGAGGGATGTGCCGACTTTGTTGTTGTCTCTATGGATGATTTTGATGTAATCTTAGGGATGGAATTTATGATGGGACAGAAAGCCATTCTTGTGCCAGCTGTAGAAAGTCTCTTAATCATGGGTGATCATCCAAATGTGGTACAAGGAAAGATGAGACAACCTGGAGAATCAAGGCTCTTATCTGTATTACAGTTTAAGAAGGGTTTGAAGAAGGGTGAGCCCTCGTTCGTGGCAATTCCCATGCTGCAGGAAGAGAAGAGGAGTGATAGGGAGGTAGTTCCTTTCCAGATTGTTCAGTTATTGAAGGCTAATGAAGATATCATGCCCGATCAACTTCCAAAGACTCTCCCACCAAGGAGAGATATTGATCATCAAATTGAGCTCTTACCTGGAGCCAAGCTACCTGCTAAGGCACCATATAGAATGTCACCACCGGAGTTAGCAGAGCTTCGAAAACAATTGAATGAGTTACTTGAAGCTAATTTCATTAGACCGTCAAAAGCCCCCTATGGAGTGCCAGTGTTGTTTCAGAGGAAGCAAGATGGGAGTCTGAGATTGTGTGTTGATTATCGGGCTCTCAACAAGGTGACGGTGCGGAACACTTATCCTATTCCTTTGATAGCTGATTTGTTTGATCAACTTTAGTGGGGCCAAATACTTCACCAAGTTGGATCTAAGGTCGGGGTACTATCAAGTCAGAATAGCAGAGGGGGATGAGCCGAAGACAACTTGTGTTACAAGGTATGGGGCATTTGAGTTTGCAGTGATGCCGTTTGGGTTAACCAATGCTCCAGCCACGTTCTGCACACTAATGAATCAAGTTTTCAGAGAGTATCTCGACAAATTTGTGGTGGTCTATTTCGATGACATTGTGGTGTACAGTTCTAGCCTTGAAGAACATGCAGAACATTTGCAGCTGGTATTTCAGAAGTTGAGGGATCATCAGTTGTATGTTAAGAAGGAGAAGTGCTCCTTTGCTCAAAAGACAATCAAGTTCCTTGGTCACATTATTGAACGTGGCCATGTGCGCATGGACATGGAAAAGGTGAGGTCCATCCAGGAGTGGAAGGTACCAGCTAATGTGAAGGAACTAAGGTCATTTCTTGGACTAGCCAATTACTAAAGAAGATTTGTAGAAGGCTACTCCAAAAAGACAACACCCTTAACAGAATTGTTGAAGAAGGGTGTCACTTGGGCATGGAACGACCAGCGACAAAAAGCTTTTGAAGATTTGAAGGAGACAATGATGAAGGATCCTGTTTTAGCTCTACCAGACATGACCATGCCGTTTGAGGTACAGACAGATGCTTCAGATTTTGCTCTAGGAGGAGTCTTACTTCAAGACGGACACCCTGTGGCTTATGAGAGTCGAAAGTTGTCCGATGCTGAAAGAAGATATACAACTCAAGAGAAGGAGCTACTTGCAGTCATTCATTGCTTGCGGACATGGAGGCATTATGTCTTGGGGTCAAGGTTTGTGGTCAAGACAGATAACTCAGCAGTGAGTCATTTCTTGTCTCATCCTAAGTTGACTGCAAAGCAGGCAAGGTGGCAGTTTTTAGCAAAGTTTGACTTCCACTTTGAGCACAAAGCTGGTCGCACCAACCAAGTAGCGGATGCTTTAAGTCGCAAGGCGGAGCTTGCGGCTCTAAAGATGATGGCAGCTTTGTCAGCCAGTTCTGTAGGCACATCTGTAAGGGAGCACATTAAAGAGAACCTGGATAAGGATCCAGTGGTGAAAACAATCCTCAAACTGGTACGTGAGAGGAAGACACGTCAGTTTTGGGAGGAGGATGGTTTACTCATGCACAAGGGAAGCAGAATCTTTGTTCCAAGAGCAGGAGACTTAAGGAGGACACTTATGAAGGAGTGTCATGACACCTTGTGGGTGGGTCATCCAGGTTGGCAAAGAACATATGCTCTATTGAAACAAGGGTATTATTGGCCTCAAATGCGTGATGATGTGATGCAGTACACAAGGACCTGTCTCATATGCCAGCAAGACAAAGTTGAGAAACAGAAGGTAGCAGGGTTATTGGAACCTTTGCCAGTTCCAGCGAGACCATGGGAGAGTGTCTCAATGGACTACATCAACAACTTTCCTAAGGTAGGAAATTTAACAGGTGGTTGACAGGTTTTTAAAGTATGCAACATTTATTCCTGTGGAGAAGTATTGCTCGGCAGAGGAGACAGCTCGCTTGTTTTTCAAGTTTGTTGTGAAGTACTGGGTGTTCCCCAGAACATAGTGAGTGATCGAGATACCAGATTTACAGGGACCTTCTGGTCAGAACTTTTCAGGCTTCTCGGATCACAGCTTAACACCTTTTCGAGCTACCACCCGCAGTCGGATGGCCAGACGGAGAGATTCAACGGGTTATTGGAAGAGTATCTGCGACATTTTGTGACAGCAAATCAGAAGAATTGGCCGCAGTTGCTTGACATAGCCCAATTTTGTTTCAATGCTCATAAGAGCTCTTCTACCAATAAGAGCGCTTTTGAGATTGTTAATGGACAGCAACCATTGTTACCCCACACAGTAGAAGGGCCTTACACTGGAAAGAATCCTAGAGCTTTCAACTTCACAAAAGAGTGGAGAAGCAATGCTGAGATTGCTCATGCCTACTTGGAGAAAGCTTCCAAGAGAATGAAGAAGTGGGCAGACACTCGCCGTAGACCGTTGGAATTTCAAGTGGGAGATCTTGTAATGGTTAAACTATTGCCTGAACAGGTTCGATCTTTACGCACAAAGGATAAAAGACTTATTAGAAGATATGAGGGACCAATTCCTATTGTTGCTAAGATTGGAAGGGCATCTTACAAGGTAGTTACCCCGAATTGGATGAAGGTGCATCCTGTATTTCATGTCAGTAATCTGAAACCCTACAATCCAGACGTCGAAGATGAAGAGCGCAACCAGTCCACCAGAGCCGGAGTCAACATCAAGCTGCAGTTAACCAAAGAGCCAGAAGAGATTTTAGCAGAAAGGGTCGTGAAGGTCAGACATCAACAGAGACGTCAACAGCGGCAGGAATACTTAGTAAAGTGGAAGAATTTGGGAGTCGAAGAAACCAGCTGGGAGCAGGCAGAGCACTTGGAGCAGTACAAAGGTTTAATTGAAGACTTCAAAGCCAACCAAGTCGACTAGGACGCCGACAGCTCAAGTGGGGGAGAATGTTAGGTGCCCAATGTAAATGCCACCAAGTGTGCTTGTCCAAAGTTATTAGTAAAGCCTATGGCTGCATGCTTGTGTGCATCTTAGAATAAAGAAGTGGGTATTCTTGTAATTTCATAGTCCTTATGTCCACTAAAGCAAAGTGATGTTTGTTTTTGCCAGAAGGGGAATGGTCATAAGAACTCTATAGGGGGAGGTGGTAAGGTGACCCATGAAGGGGCCAAGCCATCGGAGGTGTTGGGCTTAACTGTGTACTCCCTTGCCCACATCAATAACAACAAGTAGAGGAATTTCATATACAATCCTTGTGCCATGATTTATGATCTTTGTTTGTTTTATATTTTCTTGGTTGCCTCGGTGTTCTTCGTTGCCTCGATTGTTCTTGCCATGTTTGTATGCTTCGATGTGTGTTTGTTTCGATGTTGTGCCTATGTGATGGATGTGTGATTACCCCCTTGCCTACTTGGTGTTTGCAAGGTGCATTTCATGTTGCCATGTGCTAATCAGACTGACTTGCTACCTTGTAGTTGTAGCAAGTGCCGAACGATTCGAGTGTAATTAAGCGGATCGTTACACCAAGCCAACAACCTTTCAAAATTTTGATAAAACTATTAAAGAGATCGTAAAAATCTGCAAGTGCAGTTAAATAGCAAGATTTCACTGGATTTTTGCACAGCCACTTGGTGGAACAGCTCTGCATATGATTTTATCCTTATGTCATGGATTGGGAAGAATGGTGTGGGTATTGGGTCGGGGGCAAATTAGGAGCAGAGACAGTGAGCTAGTTGAGAGGTGGAGGAATGAACGAAATTGAGAGTTTGTTTGTGAATGAGCTCTTAAAGAGAAAAAGATCAGATTTGAAATATTTTAGGTGTTTGCCCTGTGTATAGGATCTATTTGTAAGTGAAAAAAAGGTACCTTGAAATTATTTTGAAGAGTATGAACTGTGTGTCATCAACCTCAGCAAATACTTTCTGTAGCATAGTATTTTAATATGTTAACATTATTATTTAGAGTAATGCCATATGAATTAAGTTATTGTGGCACATGAACCGTTGTATGTTTCAAATTGTGGATAAAAGCTTTTTCCTATCATTTATCATGGCTTCAACAGTAGGTTTGGTTTAATTTTGGGTTCGGTTGATAACTATTTCAATTCATAATTTTTAATTTTAATTTTTAAATTTTATAAATTTTGAAATTAGGTATGTTTGATAACTCATTTTCAAATTATAATTTCTAAATATTGAAATTTAATTTTAGAATTTAGCAAAAATTTGAAATTAAGAACTTTTTTAATTGAATTCCTATTTTTTATTTCCTAACACTAAAAATTAATTCATTCATACTCAACCTTATTTAAAATGATTAAAGAGTCACAGCTTAATGAAAAATTATCAAAAATATGTTTGAAATTGAATTTTAAAGTTTAAAAAGTTAAAAATTGAAAATAAAGAATTGGTTATCAAACAAGCATATTTAATTTTCAATATCCACTTTTCAAAATTGAAACTAAAAATTGGTTATCTAACAACTTTTATTTTTATTTTTTTCCAAAAAAATTTGAAATTACTAAGGAATTAGAAATTGAAATGGTTATTAAACATGGCCTTAGTTGGAGAAAATTAATAATCAAGACAAGAACGTGTTTCATTTATGTTATTTTGTAATACAGGTTTTAGGAGTGAAAAGAAGACAAGTTTCCATCGATTTTGGTTCTAAATCAAGAGATAAGGTTGTAATAGTGAAGGAGGTAACTCTACAAAGTGTCTTCGATGCTCTGGACAAAGTTTTGAATAACAACTAACGTAGTAGAATGAATTGAATGATGCATACACCTTATTTTTGTCTATATCATGTTGTAATTCTTCTGATGAAGTAAATTTTGGTTAGAGGCTTAGAGCTATATTTTGTTTCCACTATAAATTCTACTTATATTAGATACTTTAAAATTAATGTAACTTGCCCTTATCACTTTGCACATACGAACTAATTTTTACTTACTCTTCTACTTATGCATGTAAATTAATAGATGGCATTTCATTATGTTCTTTTTGTTTGCATTACACCTCATATGAGTGAGAGCCGGACAAAAACCACAGAAGAACTCCCTTTACCACCGTGGTTGGGGGCAACTTTTCGTGCCAACATTGGCAAGCAATTATCCTTGTGTTAATAACCATGTAACGACTTTCAATCATTTTGGGGCAGACATATGCATACCATTGCAGAGCTGCATCGTTAAGATGATCGTACTTTTATCATTGAATTGTAGGGTTTAACAGTATTCAAATGTGACTAAAGCACTATTATACTTTGTTCAAAATCTTCTTTTGCAAATTCTTAAAAGACTGACCACTACAACAGTGGTTGCAATTTTGTTTGAAGAATGAATTATTCTGTAACATTGATACCAATTTTTTTGAAGCCCTAGCATTAAATGTCTCTTTCCTTTGCCTTTGGAAGCAATATATGCTCTTGGTTTTGGTAGTTGCGTATAAGTTTAAAAGGTTATTGCTATTTAAAGTTTAATACCTCTGCATAATTATTATTAAAAATTTTGTTTCCATCATTGTCAATGCTCTTATATAGAAGTTATACCTTTCATTTTCTTTGTTTTTAACTTTGAATTGTGTTGGATTTTTGCCTTTGTAAAAAAGCACGTTATTGAGTTGCACTGCTCATTAGCACTTGAAAATTGCTTATCAAGACTTTCTTCTTCGAAGGACATGAACTTGTCATTTAACACCATTCACATTGGCATTTCAGCATAAAGGAATCATAGCAAAATTACATTAAGATATATCTTTTTCGAACATCAAAACAAATTCATTTCCGATGAATAAACTATAAAGAAAAACTAATCCAAAGCCAATTTAGAATAACAGTCCAAAGGTAACTAGTATAGGTAAGTGATACGAACCGGACCTCCTCCCGAAGTCTGCCCGACACGCGCCGAGAGCCGTGCCTGGAGAAGGGCTTCAAGATGGTGCAAAATGGCATGCAACATCAAAAACAAGTATGCAAGCACCATGGAAAAGAAGGAGAAGAGTGCAAGTGTCAATTCCAAAAATTGGAGCTACGCCGCGGCATAGAATTTGTGCGCCGCGGCGAGGAAGGTTCTGCATTGGAGGGTGGAATTGTCACACATGCGCGCCGCGGCATGGATTTGGTGCGCCGCGGCACAGGGCGTTCTGTTTTGAATTGAAGAAACGTGCGCGCCGCGGCACAAGAAAGTGGCGCCGCGGCACAAGAAAGTGGCGCCGCGGCGAGGAGGTTTCTGTTTTGGACCGAAGGTGCATGCGTGCCGCAGCATGAAATTCCTTGCGCCGCGGCATGACGAGGACTGGGGCGAGACGTGTGCGCGCTGACATGCCAGACCTGCGCGCTGACACGGACATGCGCGCCTGACAGCTAGACCTGCGCGCAGATCCTGAATGTGCGCGCCGCGGCATGAACTTTTGTGGGCCGCAGCGAGGCTTCGCGGTTGGCAAACAGAACAGGGCGCGCCGCGGCATGAATAATTCCCCGCCGCGGCGAGGATTCAAAATGTTGTAATTTTTGGACCATTGGATCCAGATCAATGGCTAGGATTTCTTGAGACCATTTTTAGGTTTTCTTTGTATCTATATATATGTAAGGCAGCTGCCATTGTAATGAATTAATAAAAGAATATGATTTTTCATCAATGAAATAGATTTGAAGTGATTTCAAATTTGAGAGAGCACAAGTGCTTCTCTTGTTCTATCAAGAAACTTATCAAAGGAACTAGCAACCCTTTGTGGCGTTTCGCCTTGTCTCGGCTCGTGGTGCGTATATCCAAGAGTGGAGGCGAGTTCTTTGCTACCTTAGTCGAGCGTTCTTCGTAGAATCTGCGTGCTAAGATTGGTGTCGAGTTTCTGTCCGTATTTCTTGTGGTTGCCAAACCGCGTTCTTTGGAGGTCATAGGAGTCGTGGCGAGCAGTTCGCATCATTTGGTATTAGAGCTCTAGGTTGTAATTCTAGACTCCTATCTTTTATTGTCTTTTTCATTATAAAAAAAAAAAAATTCTGAGCACTTTTGCAAAATCTGTATGTTCTTCATCTTTCCAGAATTTTTCTTGTTGTTCTTGCAAAATTCTATTTGTGTTGTGATCCTGAAATCGTTTCTGTTTTGTGTTGTCATTTTCGTGTGCAAAAACAAAATCTGTGCACTTTTTCAAATTCTGTGTTGTTCTTCATTTTCCAGAATTTTTCATCTTGCTCTTGCAAAGATTCTGATTGAATTGTGTTTTTGAAATCAATCCTGAATTGTGTTGTTGTTTACTGTTTTGTTGATTCTGTTTTTCTGAAAATTTCAGATTGAAATTGTTGTTTTTGATTTCCTGAAAATTTTCAGATTGTGTTTTGTGTTTCTAATTTCTGGAAATTTTTGCTGTGTTGAAAAATTTCAGAATTGTGTTTTGTGTTTCTGATTTCTGGAAATTTCTGCTGTGCTGAAAAATTTCAGAATTGTGTTTTTGTGTTTCTGATTTTCTGAAATTAATCTGCTGTTGTTGAAATTTCAGATTGTGTTTTTGTGTTTCCTGAACTTCTGTTGTGTTTTGGAAAGATTTTCGTGTTGGAAATTTTTCTAAAAATCTGTTCGTAACGAAAAGGGTATTTTGGTAATTTTACCGTGTTCTCGTACTGTTTTCGTGTAAGGGCATTCTGGTAATTTTACTGTGCTCTCGTGTTTTTCGTATCTCGTGTTTTTCTTATTTCGTGTTTTGTTCGTGTTTTACGTTCCAAAACGTTTATAAAAAAAAAAAGGGTGAAAATTTCTTTTCCGAGAAATTTTTACAAAATCGTTATTTGATTCCTCTCGAGTCTAAATTTTATTTGAATCAAATATTCCTTTTTCATTGAGTTAGAACTCCAAACACTTTGAGTTAGTTCCTTGCTCGCCTTGAATTGGATACTACGCCACTAGTGGGTGAGTGCGGAATTCTACCTCTGGTTGAAAGTTTCGGAAGATTGACTTGCTATAGAACGAGAAGTGTTTGAGCAACCAATCCGAGCGAATAAACACGTGAGGTAACAAAGTGAATTTTTCTGTTCTTAAATTGTTAAACTAATTCTCTGTGTGCGAAAGTTGTGGAATTATGTCTAACAGGAGCAATTCCGAAGAGCGTCCGGATACCGCATCAGTGTTGCGTGCATTGCAACAGTCCATGGAACGGTTGAGTGCCATCATGGTAAATCTTGATGAACGGGTAGAACGACAAGAAGCTACGGTTGCCAATCTACAACGAAGAGCACCCGAAGGGGCTCCGGAAGTAAGGAGACCGAATAGGAGACCCTTAATGGATGAAGAGAGTTGGGATGAAGAATTTGATGACGGAGAAAGGAGGATACCCTATGGAGGGAGGAATGATTATAGAGGAGGAAGAAATGGTCGGGAAGGTTTGAGGAGACCCCCACCTCGGCCCTTTGACGGGGTTGACCGGAATTTGGACAACATCAAAATGAATATGCCTACATTCCAAGGAAAGAATGATCCGGAGTTGTACTTGGAGTGGGAGAAACGGGTTGAGCATGTTTTTGATTGTCACCAATATTCCGAGGAGAAGAAAGTAAAATTGGCGGTAGTCGAGTTTAGCGATTACGCCTTAAATTGGTGGGACCAATTGGTGGTCTCAAGGAGGAGGAATGGAGAGAGGCCCATTGATAGTTGGGGTGAGATGAAGGCCGTAATGCGGAAGCGGTTTGTCCCAAGCCACTACTACCGGGAACTCTATCAGAGGCTACAAAGGCTTAATCAAGGTCATCGGTCCGTTGATGAGTATTTCAAGGAGATGGAGATGACTATGGTGAGAGCAAGTGTGGAGGAAGATAGGGAGGCCACCATGGCTCGGTTCTTGAGCAGGTTGAATTCTAGCATTGCCAACATTGTGGAGTTGCACCACTATGTCGAGTTGGAGGATATGGTGCAAATGGCCATCAAGGTAGAAAGGTAATTGAGGAGGAAGAATAGCCATATCATACCCGTAGAGAATAATCAGGACACCACTTTTTCGACACCGACACCGAACCCAATTCCGCCATGGAAGCCTAGTGGAAGGAAGGAAGGGGAAGGTAGCTCCAAGCCCAATTTTGAGAACAAGGGCAAAGAAAGGGAGATGAGGAGAGATAAGGGAAAGGAGGAAGGAGGAACCGTCCATCGGAGTCGTGACATCAATTGTTACCGTTGCCTTGGAAAAGGTCACTACGCTCATCAATGTCCGAACAAAAGGAAAATGATCGTTTAAGCCAACGGGGAAGTGGCGACCGATGATGACAGTGATGACGGGAAGAAGCCGTCATTAGAGGAGGCTAGTGACGAGGAAGTGTATCCGGTCACGGGAGAGTTGCTTGTAGTACGGCGGGCACCATTGGATCATTACCGAGAAATTGACATGGGATCCCAAAGAGTTCATACTTTTCAGACGAGATGCCATGTGAGTGATAAGGTGTGCCAGTTGATAATTGATAGTGGGAGTTGCACCAACATTGCGAGCACAACTTTAGTTGAGAAGCTAGGGTTGACTACGAACAAACATCCCCAACCGTACAAGCTACAGTGGCTGAATGACGATGGAAAAGCGAAGGTTGAGGAGCAAGTACTTGTAACCTTTTCCATTGGTCGATATAAGGATGAGGTGATTTGTGACGTATTACCCATGCAAGCTGGGCATATATTGCTAGGGCGGCCATGGCAATACGATAGGAAGGTCACCTATGACGGATACAAGAACGAGTATTCCCTTGAGAGGGAAGGGAGGAAGTTAACTCTTTTGCCTTTGACTCCATGACAAATGTCCAACAAGCTGTTAGGAGAAGTGGAGGAGAAAAAGGGGAAGAGATTGGAGGGAGAGCCCAAGGAGGAGGAGGGGCACTCAAGGGGGAAGAAAGAAAGAAAAAGGACCCAACACTGTTTATATTCTAACTTTTCTTTCTTGCAGGAATCTTATGATGAACAACAAAACAAGGATGGCCTGCAACACTTGCCCTACGACAAAGGTCCGAATTCGAGGTCGAATTCTTTCGAAGAAGGAGGGAATGATACGAACCGGACCCCCTCCCGAAGTCGGCCCAACACGCTCCGAGAGCCGTGCCTGGAGAAGGGCTTCAAGACGGTGCAAAATGGCATGCAACATCAAAAACAAGCATGCAAGCACCATGGAAAAGAAGGAGAAGAGTGCAAGTGTCAATTCCAAAAATTGGAGCTGCGCCGCGGCGAGGAATGTTCTGTATTGGAGGGTGGAATTGTCACACATGCGCGCCGCGGCATGGATTTGGTGCGCCGCGGCACAGGGCGTTCTGTTTTGAATTGAAGAAATGTGCGCGCCGCGGCACAAGAAAGTGGCGCCGCTGCAAGGAGGTTTCTGTTTTGGACCGAAGGTGCATGCGCGCCGCGGCATGAAATTTCTTGCGCCGCGGCATGACGAGGACTGGGGCGAGACGTGCGCGCGCTAACATGCCAGACCTGCGCGCTGACACGGACATGCGCGCCTGACAGCCAGACCTGCGCGCAGATCCTGAATGTGCGCGCCGCGGCATGAACTTTTGTGCGCTGCGGCGAGGCTTCGCGGGTGGCAAACAGAACAGGGCGCGCCGCGGCATGAATAATTCCCCGCCGTGACGAAGATTCAAAATGTTGTAATTTTTGGACCATTGGATCCAGATCAATGGCTAGGATTTCTTGAGACCATTTTTAGGTTTTCTTTGTATCTATATATATGTAAGGCAGCTGCCATTGTAATGAATTAATAAAAGAATATGATTTTTCATCAATGAAATAGATTTGAAGTGATTTCAAATTTGAGAGAGCACAAGTGCTTCTCTTGTTCTATCAAGAAACTTATCAAAGGAACTAGCAACCCTTTGTGGCGTTTCGCCTTGTCTCGGCTCGTGGTGCGTATATCCAAGGGTGGAGGCGAGTTCTTTGCTACCTTAGTCGAGCGTTCTTCGTAGAATCTGCGTGCTAAGATTGGTGTCGGGTTTCTGTCCGTATTTCTTGTGGTTGCCAAACCGCGTTCTTTGGAGGTCATAGGAGTCGTGGCGAGCGGTTCGCATCAGTAAGGTAATAGCTAGGGGTGGTAATTTCTGACACGACACGATAGCACGATCCGAACACGACACGACACGAATTTTTTTTTAATAAGAATTGATCAATAATTTTTTTATGTTCTTAAAGATTTTGTTATTTCTTACTATTATAAATAAGTAACACAAAAAAAGTTCAAGTAAATTTTTTAATGTGTCAACAAACACGAAAACACGACACGAATAACACGAACAAACACGACTAACACGACACGATTGACACCCCTAATAATAGCCACTAAACTAGATTTTGCCTAAAAAAGTATTTTGACCAAGAGGGATAGGGATTTCCACTGTCCCTTCCAACATGAGCAAGGCTTTCTTCATCGAAGGACGAAGAGATGGGTCATCTTGGATGCACCAAAGTGCAACTCTAACCATTCTTTCCATTTCTCTCTTGTCTATGTTTTCATTGCCCGCCAGTTTATCCAACTCACCATTTTCGAAACATATCCATAACCATTCATCTAGAATAGCTTCTTCTTCAGAGAGATTCCAATCCACATTCTTCCTGCAACATATGATCTCCAACAGTACAATGCCAAAGCTGTAAACATCAGCTTTGACTGTAATAGGAAGTTTTCTATGCCATTATGGGGCAACATAACCTCTTGTGCCTCTGATGCCTGTATAAGTTTTGGTTTGATCTGGCTTTAGCAACTTTGCCAATCCAAAGTCAGAAATTCTTGCACATCCATATTCATCCATGAGTATGTTTTGGGGCTTAATGTCACAATGGATGATTTGAGTTCCACAATCTTCATGTAAATAGAGTACTCCTCTTGCTATATTGCAAGCAATTCCCACCCTAATATCCCAACAAGGTTTTTGTTCTAGGGTAAAAAGTATGTCTGCAAGTGATCCATTCCTCATATATTCATATACCAAAAGCCTATTTTGTCCCTCATGACAAAACCCCAGTAAACATACTAAATTTTTGTGATGGGTTCTTCCAATAGCTTTTATCTCATTTTGAAACTCTCTTTCACCTTCATTTCTTTCTGCAATTTTTTGATTGCTACAACCTTTTGGGTATTCAAAGTTTTCCCTTTATAAACTGTCCCAAATGAACCTTTTCCAATCTCTTTGAAATCATCAGTCATGGCCTCTATCTCTTTGTAGGTATATGATTCCAGGACCAAATCCTCGCTTAGTTCTACATCATTGTTACAAGTTATTCTCTTATATGCATGACTTTTGAAAAACACAAATATGGAAATTATCAACATGGAAGACCCCAAGACAACTAATATCAAACTGATAATCAATATGTCCTTCCCAATCTTTTTGTTACTTTTTCGTATAAGAGGAACACTTGTAGTAGGAGTAGATATGGGTTTGCCTACCTTGATTAAAGCCATGTTTAAGTTACTTTGATCTCTTCTTCCGAATTTCAGAGGAAGTCTTTGCTTTCTGCAACTTTGATCATTGTAAAATGTAGCTTCACAATTACAGTCATCCAAACAAGCTTGTTTGCAACCTTCTTTATCGACTGATGATATAACCTTATATGGATCATCTTCCCATACAGTGTTTGGCAAATCTTCTATTTCAAACGAAACACTCTCTTTCTGATTTCCACAACTATCTGCTGTAAAGTTCCTCTGACAACCTAAAGCCCATTTTTTGGGTTAATAACTTGGAATCCCGGAAGGCATCTACAATCAACTTCTTGATCATTTAGTACACAAAATCCATTTAACCCACATAGACCCTTAGAGTTGCATTTATCATATGAAGGTGACCATTCAATTGACCAACTGCCATTATTTCCAGTTAAGGTATGCGAATACACATGGAATACTCCATCTTCATCAATTGTCATACGAAGGATGGTGTCTTTTGAAGAATACCCTCCGTTACTTATATTCAAAATGTTTGAACCAGTTCTGTTAAGCAAGTACAGACTACCATCAATACCAAAATTAAGAGTTACATTCGGTCCTTTACCATCAGTCCAAGATGTATAATAAGAATATTCTGCTGTTGGAGGAGTTTCAATTGGGTACTGAACAAGGTTCCCATCTTGTTGCATGCTGAGTCGAAAAAAGCCTTCTGAGCAATTAGATTTTGAAAAGCTAGCAATTAGGGCTTTGCCTTCTGGCAAACGTTGAGTTGGCAAAAGAGTATCTGTTGGGTGGTCAAAAGTTTGCCAAATGATTTTCCCATCAGAGTAGAACACAAAATTACCTGAATCAAGCATGGAAGCATAAGCCGCTAACATAAGAGGATCTCCTATGTCAGTTTGACCAGTTGTTGATTGCAAAGAAAGACTGCCCTTGTCTGTAAAAAGCAAAGTGGCATTGCTGGTTACTGGTGGGTCGTTCCTATTTGCAGTCTAAACAACAGTCTTTTCTGGAATTCCATTAATAAAAACCCCAACAGCATAGCCATTGTTTCCTTGCTTGAAAAATCCAAAGGCAAAGAGTCCAGATTTTGACAACCAAGGAGAGCTGGTGGGTGTTAGAGAAGAGCCTCGGGTTATGTTAGATTGTCCCTTTTGTGCTTCAGCAATAATTGCAAGTAGAGAGGCAAACACGAAGAACCTGATAAAAGCCATTGGAGTATGAACTGTGTAAATCTATCTTCCTCCACCTTTTTTAGTATAGTAGGCCTTTCACTTTCGTAAGCTTAACTAATATTTGTATGGTTGCATTATAGACAGCGCATGCGTGTTAACTTGAATTGCCTTGAAAAGTCTATATTGTGAAAAAGCAAAGTCTTTATGTGAAGTCAAGTCGTTCTCCTTCATACTTTTCTTTTCTTTCTTTTTGCTAAGACCAGTCCTTTTATAAATTGAAAATTAAACTAAAAAACTAAAGCAATATTCAAAATGCGACCAAGTCTTCCCTGTCTTATTCAATGAAAATTTCAAGTAAACTTACAAAAAGAGATGATCGTGATTCCATCTAAAAAAAAATTTTCCAAGTAAAAAAATTGTTTATTCGTCATAATAGAAAGAAATTTGTTATTTCTTTTAAATGTAGCACATAAATTTAAAATGTCACCTTCAATTAAGGATATCATTTCGTGCAAGCTGGGCTAGTTAGAGCTGGCCCAAATTAATCCAGCTCAAATTGGTTTAACCCTAGTTCAATTCAAATTTAATTCGTGCTAGTAAAGGTAAGCCCAAGCACAAACCCAAACCAAACACAAGCGAGTTGGCCCGAATTAAGCTCAAACAACATTACATAAATATATATATATATATAAGAAAAAATTAATTATTAAAGTAAAAAGTCAATTAGTAAACTAATTAGGCAATGAGTAAATGCATTAAACCCCACCAATGTAAAAGTTAAAAGCAGTCATGCCCTCATAAAAGCTCACATTTAGAATAAAGAGTTCTCAAGTCTAAATAAAATTTCTTCTAGCTATTAAATAAAATAAATAGAGATGAGTAGATCAAATAAATATACTTACTAAAAAATGAAGAATTAAAGTAAATTAAAATGTTACACGAGAATATAACTTTTTTTATATAGAAAAGGATAAAACTTTGACTATTACATAATATATAAGTCTCAAGACAATGAACAAGTGGAAAAAAGAATAGCATAACACAAGTATCGATTTAAAAATAAAACTTCATAATACTAATTTAAATTAAATATAAATATTTTTTTTGTTTAAAGAATTAGGTAGATTTAAACACTAAATACATTAACATCAAAGAATATAGCATAATATTGTGACAAAATGAATAAATTATAACTATTTATTCATTATCAGTTTATTTTTCAAAAGAAAAGGGAAGAAAAATAACTAATATATCATAAAAGAGAAGTACTGAAAAAAATGACAGATTATTTTAATTTTAATATAGTCTTTTTTATTTTTTTATTTAAAATTTTATTTTATTTTATTTCGAGCTAATGGGTTGGCCCTAACCTAGTCCTAACTCAGCTCAAATTTTTTCGTGTTATTCGAGCTGGGCTGAAACAAGCTCAAATTTAATTCGATTCGTGTTCAATTCGTATTTTTCGATTCGAGTTCGATTCTGTCAATCGAACTATAGCATAAATTACTACCCCTACCTTCAATATACATTCAAATTCATAAGATGAAGATTACTTTGTCATATGGGCTGCTGGTGCTTTTGTGAGACATGTAAATAAAAAAACAATCTACACTTAGTCAAAAGACTCTCCATAATATGCTTTGCATATTTTGTATTTACTTCTTTTTTCTCCTTTAGATTGAACATAGTGATGGTTCAAAAAAATTTAAAAAATTTTACAAAAATAGCATCTCATACAATTTGTAATGAAAAAAAAAAAAAAAAAACTTAAAAATATATGATTTTTTATTAATTCAAAACCCAAATCGACATAAGTTAACTTAGATAAAACAAAACAATATATATATATATATATATAATATAAATGTGTATATAAAGATTGAGAAAATAACTTAAATGTTTCAAGAATAAAAAAATAAGGGCTTATTTATGTGAGTCAATTTTTGACAAATTGAAAACAAATTGCGGCCTTTGATCGTCTATCGGCATCATCTTGATTTCTTTTTTGCTAAGTGGACTTGACCTTCACCTTATAACAAGGCATTCTATGTCATTTATGCTACATGCTACTGACAATCTTGAATTAATGACTCAAAATAGCACCTTAATATTGTTTGAGGTTAATTTTATCAAACTCGCGAAGCGACTTCATTTTGAAACATAGCTAAGAATATTTATATAATTTATCTAATTTTGATATAATTAAAATGCACAATTTTAATCATATTATTATTAATTTTAAAAAATATAACTTTTAATTAAAATATAAATTATTTAGAAAAATCACTCCACAATCCTACCTTAATTTAGCTATATTTGTATCCAGCCATATTAGCTCCACATAAAAGCCTTTATAAAAAGGCCGTAATCAAAGTTGACCCTTTCCCGTTCTCTAGACCCTAGGAAAAGCATGAAGCAAAAAAAAAGTTTCAAATGGTACGTTCCTCCACCCTAGGGAGGGCTAGCGGCATAGGAGCCAACTAATAGTTTTCATTTTTCATTTATTTAACAGTTACATTATTTCTTATTTCAAAATGAAAAATAAAGATAATATTATTACAAAAAAATAGACACATGAAAGGTTTTAATTTATTAATTATATTATTTTTGAAAAATAAAAATATGATATTTTTTTTTTTACTTTGAAACGAATAAATACAAATGGATTATAGCTCATCCTATATGAAAAATATCTTGGGCAGCAATCATGGATGGGTTGGGAATATGAGAAATTTTCATTTCAAAATAAAACAATTGATTAAAAGAAAAGATAAAAATATTATAATTATGGTTATGTGCAACATGTGTTAGGAAACAACGAGAAGAAAAATAAGCATGAATTTAGTATTATATCCTTGTAATAAATTGCACGTTATTATAATTTTTTTAAAATATATATATATATATATATATATATATATATAGAAAAAGTAAAATAAAAAAAATGATTCTCATTTATTTTTGTATATTTATAATACACTATTAAAAATCCTAGAGAGTTTACAAAATATAATATGAATTATATATATAAGATATGATAGATATTAAATCTCTAATTTAATAAAAAATTATGATATAATAGAGATAAATATTTATTTGAAATAAATATAACCATAAGATAGATATATCATATTTTAGATTTGATATCCAAATTATAACACTCTCTTTAGATATCAAATGCATTGAGAATATGTCTTATTAAAAATATTGTTAGAAAAATTCAATGTGACAAAAAACTAGCAAATTTGCACACCATCTACCATTTCTATGGTGTTAACAAAAGCATCATTGCTACTCTTTCTTTTTCGGGTAGGAGATGCACATAACCGCTCATTACGATTTATAATCTCCTCACTATGCCAAATCTAATTCTTATAACTTTTGTCTATACCATTCTCAAATACATGATTCTGAATTTCATTCACATTGAATCTATTTATATTCCCACATTAAGACAAGGGCACCTAATTTTTTCTAAATTTTTGGAATTCTCAATAGCAAATTTCAAAAAATATTCAAGTCCTTCGCTAATTTGAGCAAACCTCCTATCTATATATATCCAAGATTTATCCATCACAATATCTAATTTTAAATATACATAATAATGTCAATATTAAATTCAGTTAAAGTTTGTTATTATAAAAATCAATCAGCAAAACAATAGCATTTACATAAATATTATCACTTAATACATATTTAATAATTATGCCAATACAATAAAAAATCTATCACACATTAATACATATTCATACATTTGCATATATACACATAGGAATAAACAATAATGGAATAATAAAATCAATAAATAATACCAAAAAAAATATTAACAATTACAAAAAATATTTACAAAACATTATATTATATATACTGTAGAAAAAAATATTTATAGAGGAACCTACTGGAAGTGGCGCGGCGAGGGGCGACTGTTGATGGAGGGGAGGTTGGGCAGAGGCTGGGCACGTAGGTGTTGGAGGGGCTGCGTTAAAGAGCGGATTAGGAAGAAATGAAGCTAGCGCAAGGGACTGCTACAGCAGGGCTAGAGGCTACTTGGGTGACGGTCAACGGAGCAGAGAGGAGGCGACGGCGGCAGTAGGAGGTTCTTGGCCTTGGAACCTCGAATGGGTCTCTCACAGCACACAGTAGGATGTTAGGGTTTTTGTTTTGGCAGATTTTGGAGAATGTCGCGTGTGGGTTGCTGATATAAAGGACTTTTAGGAATAGTTATTAACCATCCCGAAAACCTTTTACAGAAATTTCGCACAACCGTCTTAAAAACACCCATTTTTACAATTCGTAGCCGTCCCTAAATTTAATTATTGTTGTAGTGAAAGGG
Organism: Elaeagnus macrophylla; assembly: GCA_029378325.1. Classification (NCBI taxonomy): domain Eukaryota; kingdom Viridiplantae; phylum Streptophyta; class Magnoliopsida; order Rosales; family Elaeagnaceae; genus Elaeagnus; species Elaeagnus macrophylla. The sequence goes on along the minus strand of CM055648.1, from coordinate 16,300,415 downwards.
AAAAAAGAGTACATTGTTTTCAAGCAATACGTTTAAGTTATCTCATTAAAACCTTTACCGGAAAACTCAGTGGGACAAAACCATGGAAAGGAAAAAGAGTACAACTCGTATACAAATGTGCTCCCTTGATGATGATAATAGTTCAACATAAGATATCTTTTAATTGACACATTTTAACATCACTATAATAATCTCTCAAATGTTGAAGTAAATGTAATAACTCATGGAGAGTGAGCCTACTTGATCGTCACTTGACTTCATATGTAGTATAATTTTATAGTTGTAGGCTAAATATATTTACTTTGATAACATGTTATATTTAAATACTAATTTGTAAGGTATATGTTATTCTACAAAATAACTTATTTTGTCAATTATTACAAAATTAATTAAAAATATTGCACTTATATATAAAACATACAGTAGGAATGATCATAATTAATATATTCAATTTATAATAAAATTCTTCATTTTATTTTTCTATAAGATTTAACATTTGTATATGCTCTGATAACATTTATCAGTGTTAATAAATACATCGAGCATTAATTATCTTACTAAATGATGTAAATTGACTATAAAATAAAGAACAATATGAGGTAATTTTTATATTATGAAACTAAATAATAACTGGATATATAATATGCATATATTTATCCATAAAAGTAAATCAATACAAATTTACCTCACTTTAAAATAATTATTTATTTTTACCATATTTTTAGGAGCACATAAAATAAATCAACATGATTTCTATCCTTAAGAAAATATTAAATTTTAATGCTAATATGAATGCAGAAGATATCTATTAGAACTCATGTAATCATTCACATTACTTTAATAGTACATACATATTAATTATCATAACAATATATAGCATTTAAAGTTATTGCTTTTACAAGCAATAAGTACTTTTAATTTATTTATGTCAATAGCAATATATAAACAATGTTATGTGGGTACTAGTCACAATTTAAAGTCATCTTATACATACGGGAGTAAAATTTTGTATCTCGTAACCTCATCACATTTTATATAAATTCATGTATTTTCAACATATTTTACATTTTTAAGTACTTGGACAATTAGACCTTATAAATATCTAACCAATATCTCAGGTATTCATACTATATCTATTTTACTTTACGCACAAGTGAATGAATATGTGCCTGAAATAATATTTTGCATTTGGCAAATACTTTTCTTTGTCAATATTTAATAACTTTTGACATTATTAATAATCCTTATCATCTCTTGCTTATTAAAGATAGATATGAAAGAAAATATGTTATACAACATTAATATATTAATATTTTCTTTCTCCGTCATCAAAATAATATCATTTTATATCAAGTACCTAAGACTCTATAGGAGTCAATAGTTGTTATAATTTTTTTAAATATCATTTCTTAGAGTTTTAACTCTTTTATTCCAACAATAATAATATTATTTTTGCACCAATATAATTAGTAAGCTTTAGATAAATTATAAATGTTTGCTGCTATTTCATTTCATTATCCTATAGGGACTCCAATAATTGGTCGAATATTTTGCAGCTAAATTTTTCATTATCTAAATGCATCGACAATATATAATACTTTATCATAAAGTAATTTTTTGAACCTCATGTTTCATAAAATGAATGCATTTTAAATAATTTTTTGCCATTATTATTTTTCTCTCCCCTAATAGCGAAAATTAGTTTTATTTATCAAAATTATTTAATAAGTTTACTTACCCTTCAAATGGTTCAATATATTCAATATAAATGAAACTTGAAATACATGTCTTTAAATTTATTAGTGAGTCCATCTCAAGATTGAAGTAACTTTATTTTACCACTAATGTAAGTTGAAATTAAGAAATTTTAATAATAAATTTGTGGGTTAAATTGAACCCAAAATATATCATGTTCTATAATAAGGCTAACAATATTATTTTCATAATATATAATTTTTCAAAGGTGTGAGATTCACTGTCAATTTTTGTCAAATATAGTGAATTTATTTTGTCTTAGGAACAAGTAACACATGTAATTATTGAATAAAAAAAAGGTTTGGACTTTAATCCACTTAACTTTATATTGTATACTAAACCAATTTTGATTCTTCATGACTTATTTTAGTCATGATAATTATTCAAATTTTTATCCATTAAAATTTATATTATATTTACGATATAAATCAAAAGAAGTTTTTCAAATATTGACTTATAGTCATATATTTGTGGCATTATACTTTAGACCAACATATACACAATCTATGCAATTCTAACATAAGATTGGTCTTTTGGAAAAAATTTTAAGTTAAACTTCTATCTGTGACTTTATATATTATATTTCAATTATAGTCTCGAATATCATTATCGTCAAATATATTCAAAACATTAAATTTTTCCTCAACTTTGAGGAATTTGAGCATAATTATATATAATATAATTCATCATACTTTAGTTCTTCAAATTCTTTTAGCAAGTTATACATGAAATTGTGCTAACTCATATATCATAAAATAATAATTAGTATTGTTATATTTAAAACACATAAGTGTTAACCATTTCAATTGATAGGCAATAGTTACAAACTCACTTTATAATAATGTTGATAAGTGTTCAACATTATCCATCATGATAAAAAATGGGACATATACTGGATAACGTTGATAAAACATTGAACCTTAATTAACATTCTTTTGTTTTGCTTCTGTAGAAACTCATAGTCTATTATAAAATTGGAGTTCAAATACGTCATGACATAATAACAACTCCAAAATAGTTTTAGTTATCTATACGAGCTTTCAATTTTTATAATATAATAAGATCGTAACCACCATATTGCCAATATTAACACAATAGCTTAAATAATGCACATGATCATCATATAACATTCACTTCTAGTAATGAAATGATCAAAATGTCTTTATTTTTTTAATAATTTATACAAGTACATAATATTTAAATACATATATGTGTGTTTCTTTATTGTTATTTTATAAGCAAATTTTACAACAAAGATAGTATATAAATGATTCATAATTGTTGCTAACTTTACCCTTAATGTTGTTATATAAGCATTCACGAGATCTATATATATATTTCTTTTGATTCTCAATGAAATATATGATTGAATAACCTTTTTTCTCCAAAATTTTTCAAATAAAATATTAATGATGTTGAGCACTTAAAATTTTTGAATAATTAAGATTGAATTTTAGAGATATAGTACTCATATTTGAGCCATAGACAGTAATTATTATATATCAAATTAATCACTTGCAATTCTTCAAGATATATCTTTTTTCTTTGATTATATTCATTTCATTGTCAACATCAAAAGACATTTATTTCAATGATCATATAATCAAAATGCCTTTATATTCATAGTCATATGTAGGATATATACTGTTTATATAAATGCTATAATCTTGCTACTCAATAGCATATTTTACTCATAAAATAGAATATAAATATTTTTATTATGTCAATTTTGCTTTCAATGTTACTACTTAATAACATACACGAGTATTGGATATACTTTATGTTAGCATCGTAGCTTGTGGGCTATCAATCAATGAGATAGATATAATTTTAAAACATTGTATTTTCAACTTTCAAATATGTATTTCTTAGCATCGCAGCTTATGGGCTGTCAATCAATGATATAGATACAATTATAAAATATTACATTTTTTACTACAAAAGAATAATTCAATCACTTATTTTCTTATATATATGTAAATTTTGAAAATATTTTATCATAACCGTAGCAAAAATGTAGCAACACAATTAATATTCACTAAGAATGCTCATAGGAAAGAATTGTGGGATAAGACCTCCTTAAAAACTATCCTCCTAGATAGAGCAACGTTTATAGGAAAGACTAGTGGGACAGATGCTTTCAATAACTAGCCTCCTAGACGTAACTCCCTTAGATCCTATTATTCATGCAATCATACACTTGAAAAGTTTATTTGGGTTACCAAAACATGAGAATATCAATTTAGTATGAAAATTAATCCAAAATATATGTATATTTAATTAATAGATATATATAAAAAAATTATAATTAAATTATACCATAAAAATTTATTTAGTTGATTGCAAATTATATCAATACTGAAAAAGTATTATCAGTAAATAGCAAAACATGAGTTTTGATCTATGAGATAATTACATTTAAATAACTTTAATGTAATTTACAATTAATTCAAAATGAATATTGTTTTAAGTAAGATATTACGGGTATTACATTCCCAAAGTCATTTTAACATTTAAAAAAAAAATATAGTTATTATATATGTGTGCTACACATATCATTCATTAATAATAATGATAGATAAGTACAAATAAATTATTAATTTAAAATAAAGAAAAATACTAACAAATATTTATGGGCATTTTTATCAATTCATTTAGAACAAAATATTTAAAGTTCGTAATTTTTTTATTAATACTAATAAATATTTATATTGATAAACTTAAATATATATTTATTATTATATTCATAAATATATTTACAATATATTTATATATAATATTATCAAATAATTGCAATATATTTAGCAAGAGAATAACAAACAAAAATTAGATTTGCTAATATCTTATAATGAATTAGTTTAAAATTTTATTGTTGACCACAACATTGAACTTAACTAAAAAATCTATTATTAGATAATATTTATCTTCATATTAATATTAAATTTTAATATTAAAAAATTTATAATTTACAATAAAATAAGAAATTTGAGACATTTTCAGAGTTTGTTGGCTTACCAATATAAGGTAGTATATGACATTACTTTTTAAAGTTTGTTAGCTTCTCAACTTTGTTAAATTCCTAACTTGAAGTGATATCTAAGATAATTGAAAATAATACTACAATACAAACATACATAAATATTATTGATTATGATATCTAATTAAAACAATAAAGAAATTAAATTTTTTTTGATAGATTTTGAATGAAAATAAAATTTGATTTTAATCATAAAGAATAAAAAGATTCAAGAACTCCTAAATTTTGTGATCTAACATTATACTACAAAAAATTTGTTGTATATCATTACTAAGGTCATTTCACATGTGTAAAATTATAAGTCTCGAATAAATAATCTTGCCAATAACTTGTTATAAAAGTAAAGAAAATAAGGTAAGAAAAGTCGAGAGAAAGCAAAATAGAATAAATAATTATCATTAATTGTTGTGTATATATACACTAAAGGCCCTATTTATACGGTTTAAAAAATACAATATGAATTTTGAATATAAGATATAATACATATTAAATTTCTAATTAAATACAAATTTATTATATAATAAAAATAGATCTTCATTTAAAATAAATCTAACCATAAAATAAATATATTATATTTAAAATTTAACATTTAAATTATAACACACATTTTTTCTTTTTATAGAACTCTAAATATACTTTTTGTGAGATTATTGTTAAATAATGTTGTAAGTAATAAATATAATGGTGACAATAGCGATTTGGTTTGTGACCATTCGCCACACAACAATAATTGTATAATAAAGTCTATAAGGTTATAATAGGTATGAGCCGTCAATAGTCAGTGCGAGGTTAGGACCCTTCCCTATTTAAAATTTATTTCCTATCTCCACTTAAAATAAAAAAAATGAGATTTAAGTAATATTAAAAATATTAATTTTAATTATTTTTTCTAAATTTTTTACTTTTATTTGAATTTTTCTAAATTATTTAATAATAAATATTTTATGATGAGAAGATAAATACATTTTGAGCTAATAAATAATATGTATATGATAAAGAGAAAAATAATATATATGTATGTAACAGTAGATAAATAATATTTTATAATAAACAATATTGATAGAATTTTGTTATATACTAGTTTGAAATAAAAAGAATAAATTGTATAATTTTAAATTTTTACAATTTAAGTAAATAGTTTAAATAATTTTTTTTAAATTATTTATGTTTTAAAAGAATACAAACATAATTTAAAGATAAAATATATAATATTTAATACATTCCTTAGGATTATTTTGAGTTTTATCTATATCTATACTATATATAAAAGTTTGAAATACGAATAATATTTTTACGAAAAAAATTATCCTTACATTTTAAGTTCTGGACATTAGTTGTCCTTTTAAGATATATTAGCACATTAAATGTAACACTCTATTCCTTACACCAATTAAAATTTGGGAAATTACCAAAAATAGCACCCCTAAAATTTATAGTAACAAAACTAACACCCCCTTGTGTTCAATTAGAATTGAACGTTTAATATTGAACGTTCAATATTCAATTTGAACGTAAAATATTGAACGTTCAATATTAAACGGGTCTAATTGTCGTCATTCAATTCTAATTGAATGAAAAATATTGAACGTTCAATATTGAACGGGTCTAAATTATCGTCGTTCAATTTTAATTGAATACAGGGGGTGCTAGTTTTGTTATTACAAGTTTAGGGGGTGCTAGTTTTGTTATTTTCCCTTAAAATTTTAATCAAACTTATATTTTCAAAATTTTTATTATCTTACCTTCAATAATTAGAAAATGAAATTTATGAGTTTAATTTTGTGATGTGAAGATATTATAATAAATCAAAAAATGTTTAAATTAAATTCTGAAAAATTAATGCAAATTTCCCAAAATGCCCCTAACTCTTGTTAAGAGACAAGAGTATTTTAGTCTTTTTATTTTAAAAATGATTTATCGCCAGCAGCCACTCTTTTGTCTCCTCCTAATGACACATTTAAAAAAAAAAAAAAAAAACGCTTGAGTATGAGTTGTGAGGACACTTGTCGTCAAATAACAATGTCTTAAACCTTCATCTCCCACGCCTACACTCTTACAAGATAAGAGCAGCCCTTGCCTTTCCTCTCTTTAGCCAAAACTTCACTCACACTGTAAGGAATAGCTTCCTTGTTTTTCATTTCTTTCTTTCTTCCATTTGATCTACGAGAAAACTCAAGAATAACAAACAAGAATTAAGAGAAACATCCTTAATCAAACAAGGTATACTTTACGTTATTTATTTTCTCTTTTCCTTCCCTTTAATTATACTTTTAATTGTGAATCTGAAAAACAATTTTAACACAAAAGGATTGCCATGAATGAATTTTTCAAAAATAATCCAAGAACAAGTCATTTGTAATGTTTAAACTTCATGAAAAACTGTTTTTCTGAAAATTGTAATGAAAAATGGGAAACTTATACAATGAATTTTGGTCTGTAAATTATATTTATCAACAGCTATGGATGTCTATTTTATAATAAATTTTACGGTTCGTAATTTGGAGTTTTCTACGCAAAGTTATACCTAATTAAATGAAGGTTGTTTTATGAAACACGAACAGCGAAGGCTCTCGGTATTTTTTTATATTTGGAATGGTTATACAATTTGGATTTGAGCAAGTTATATCTTGTTTTAAAGCTTGACATGTCTAGTATTTAAAACATTTTACGTTTTGTTATTTCGATATTTATAGACAAAGTTATGTAATTTGAAATAGTTTTACTGATTGGAATGGGATGAATTATATGTTGTTTTAAAGCTTAAGATGTCTAGTTTAATATGAATTTTACGGCGTACTATTCCGAGTTTTCTAGATAAATTAATAGTAATTTAACTAAAGGTATGTTTTGCTCAAATTGTGCTGAAAAATCAGTTTTGAAGTAATTGGTTTTCTAAGGACTCATTTGATAATTGAGTATGTAATAACTGATTTTTAAGATTGAAATGCCTAATTTATATATGTTTTTACAAAAATGAATTTAGACATTTCTACCAAAAGTTATATGTGAATATATAAGGGTAGGTTAAGGTTATCCTAAAACTACTTAAAAACAACAATTAACTATTAACAACCCTTATTTTGGATATGTTAAAGTGTTTTATTAGTTTGACTTAAGTAAGCAAACTATGTTGCAATTCTTGTTCTAACACAAGTATGATTATCTAGGAAGAGTTGAGCAAGCTGATCCTACAATACACGTAGAGAACCAACAGTGACATAGTACAGTGAGTGGATATCTAATTATTTCTAAAGCATGGATAGCATTATTTTTGAAAAACATTCATGTTTAAGCAAATTCAATTTGCACAAGTTGCATATTTATGAAAAAGTGTATTCGTGTCAAGTAATATATCAATTTCAATGCACTTCAAAAACTTGTACACTATGAAAATATATTTCATTTTTATTAACAGAATCAGTCAAGTAAATGAAAGAAAATTTACAAGCAAGCTATGATTGAATCAATTTTATTACTTATACTAAGTTTTATACAAGCTTGTAAGTTCAACAAATATTTTACAGTTGCCAAAGTACTTCCCCTCATGTATTAATGTTAGTTGGCTATACTCAGCATTCAGATAATGCAGTGACTTGGTAAGACATCATGACCAACAGATTTGGTCCAGTTCAATTTACTATGATGTTTACCAACTAAGTATGATATTACAAGTTCAGTATCATGTTACAAGTTCAGTATGATGACACGTTCAGTTAAGTCAGTGCACATGACTTATGTATCAGCAGAGCCAACTGAGCCATTTTAGTGGCTATATCAAGTTCCCCACACGTGTAGTTGAGAGCTAGTGCTAGTACTAAATGTCTCCTTATTGTGCAAATAAATTTTCCACACATGTAGTTGAGAGCTAGTGCTAGTACTACATGTCTCCTCCGTGTGCGATCAGATCCCCGAGTGCTCTTGGCAATAAATATGCTTTTCTCATGGTTATGCATTTTATTTATATACTAATAATCATAGCATCATCATATTCTAAAAATCATGTACATGTATTTTTATCAGAATGTCACTTCGTTATAAATCATGAACATGTTATTTATAGTTTCTTTTACAGGTACAAAATTACGATGATTTCATGAAAATCAGTTATGCATTTATGAGAAAATTATTTTATCATAAAGACTATACGCAGATTATTATTATCAGCATGTATTTCATGATAATTCATAAACAATTTATACATAGTTTACATGAGTACTATGTTATTTTATAAAACTTATCCACTCACTGAGCTTTCAAGCTCACCCTTTTACATTTATTTTCCTCCCCCAGATAACAGGTTTTGAGGCCACATCACGTGAGTTCGGAGGCTTAGGTTCCATCTATTGTTGTGTAGTCTAGGTTGTTTTCATCTCCTTTTCAGTTTGTTTAGTGTATTTTGGCTATTATATTTTGGACTAGTGATCAAAAGTCTTATGTGATGAATAGTATGTATCTGACAGTGTATAGTTATGTTTGGCCATGAGCCCCTTTCTGGATATGTAAAATTATGTGAAGTTTGCTGGATTATGGAATTCTATACTTTAGAAATGAAGTCATTTATTGCAGGAAAGATAGTTCAATAATTAGGGGAAACTCTGCCCAAATTTTTTTTAAATTTCTTACACAAAATTTTCAAGTTAAACCAAGGTCGATTTAGAATGTTAGATATTATGTTCCCTCAGGACACGTCACATGGTCTAGTATTGAGCTGGGGCAGGTCTTGACATTAAATAAGGGCTCTATATATGATAATGAAATAATGATTACATATAAAATGACTCTAATAATATAATGATTACCATATTCAATGATTCTAAATATTAGTTGGCTTTCATAATTAATTTGGAAGCATAGAATATTAATTTCGTATTACATTAAATAAGAACTCTAAACATGATAATGAAATAAGTATTACATCCGATAATAACTCTAATAATAAGTAAATTATCGCATTAAAAGATTCTAAATATTATTTTACTTTTATAATTAATTTGTAAGCATAAGATAATTAATTTTGTAGTTATTTTAAATATGTTATAAAAATTAACAATAAATTAAAATAATTCACATGTAATGCACTTGTTTTAACTAGTATAACTAAATAAAAAGAAAATAGAAAATATAAATAAATTTAAATATTTATTTAAATGTGGTATATAGTTTCGAAAAATGGAGCAATGAATACAATCTCGTCATGCTTACCTTGTATTATAAAATATAGATTTTCATTCGTTTCTTATTACCAATTTTGTTATCCACATTATTACCTCTAACATGATAATATTCTCAAGAATTTGCTTCGTCAGAAAAAATTGATACTCTAACGCTAGACTACTAGTACCATGTATTTTTGCAAAAAATTATAATGGGCTGCAGGTCGGCCTTCCCGACCCCAACCGTGTCTTACCTACTATATCAAAAAGTGAACCAAAAATATTTATTGAAAATCAGACAAATTTTGAGGTTTCTTTGATAGGCATCTGCACACTAGTGTAATTTTTGACATCTGTTAATAAACTCTGCAAGAAACAAAGAGGAAGTTGATATATACATTTTTTTGTCAAAGGACTTTCATATATCTGCTAGAGTAAGATAATCTTATGATTTTGTAGAAAAGATGTCTTAATATTAATTGAGTGGAAAATATATCCATATAGATTACCATTATTCACAATCATAGGTAATACATTATATAGTAGACAAGGAATACCTATATGTTTATGTGAGATTTGATGGCCGATAGTTTTAACAGGTTGGACACTTTAGTGCGTTCAAGAATGGAGTCACTTTACGAATTATAGTTTGCTAGTCACTTGCCAAACTGTTCATAATAATTAACCTCCTCCAAGTTCGAGTACTCCTATACCTTTCTTTTTCTTCTTCTGAGGAATTATTTGTTATTTCTTTAAAAATTATTGGTTTTGAAATTTTACCGAGGTTCCTTAATCTGCTATTTCCTTCTATTGGTTGTTGTACTATTTAGAAATAACTTTTTTTGCTATTTCAGTTGATGATAATAGTTTTAAAACTTTGTAATTATTATAGCTTCATTCTGCTTCTATTCTGTTGGTAAAAGCTCCATGGATAATGCCATTAAATCCTATAATTGCTCTACTTGCTTCTACCAATTAATGTAAATTCATGATTTTGGTCTATTATATACTACATAAATCTTTTTTGAATCATCATTTTCAGCTTCATCTGCCTAATTGATTTTTTTCTTTTTTCTTTTCTGAGTTGTTATTAAGCTCTGGATTGTTACTACCAATTTCCTCATTTTTTATTTTTGGAATTTTAATTCCTTTATTTTTAATTTTTGTTGTTTCCCCTTTGAATTTTTTATTTCTTTAGAATTTTCTTGTTTAGCTGGGTTAATCATAGTACATTTACTATCTAAAGATTTTTTAAGATGTAATACCTCAAGTTGATCTCGGAGGATCTTAATTAGTCTCTTGAATCAATATTTTCTTTTCTTTGATCTCAATTTCTATGTCAAGAGGATCAATTCCTGTCATCAAAAATATAGTTAGAGGTGCTAATTCTCTAGTCAATGCATCTGCTAAACTATTTTTACTTCTTGGGAAATGTTTCACATAAAATTTATAATAGTTAAACCATTGTTGCCATCTAATAATAAGTCTTCCTTGTTTATGGCCACCTGCAATATTAGTTCTTAAAAAATGTCCAAAGTTTTTATTATCAATTATAATAATAAATTTTAAACTTATAACATATATTGCAAATTTCTTAATAGATTTTTTGATAGTTTAACATTCTTTTTTATTACTATGATAATTTAATTCAGGCCCTTGAAAGGATCATGAAGAAATCTACAAAGATATTCATCTCTATCATGTATCAACTTCTGCTTTTAACACTACTCCCTAATATTTATGTGAAGCATCTATATCTATTATCATTTTATCATCTGGCCCTGGATGGTATAATGCTGGTAAATCTTTTACTTGTACTTTTACTTTATCTATTTTTAGTATCTTGATCAGTCCACTGTCAAATATAATTTTTTTTAAGCTTCTGCATATGTTAAACACCCTAAAAATCGTTGTAATTGATTTTTATTCTTGATCATACTAGAAAAACTTTGTATATTATTTAAAATATGGGGTTGTAGATGATGTCTTTCATCTTCTATTTTTAACTCTAAATATTTTATTTTTTGTTGTGCAATGACTGTCTTCTTTTCTAATAGTACTATTCATGATTTTCTAAATTCTTATAGAACATTAATAATGTTTAAATAATATTTTGGTAATTCATTATTGAATACTAATATATCATCTATGTATACACAACAAAAATTGTGATATTTCTTGTTTTAATCCAAATGGAATAACTGTCCATTGGAATTGTCCTTGTGAGCAGTTGAATGTTGTTAATTTTTGTGATTCATCATCAAGTCTTATTTGCCAAAATTCACTTTTACAATCAAAACTTGAAAAATACTTCTTACCTTTAATGAGTGATAAAATTCTTCTTTCTTTAGAATGAATTAACCATAATCAATAGTTTCTTTATTTAAAGCTTCAAAAGTTATTACTATTATCTTTTTCCCTCTTCTTTTATCATCTTCTTTTTCTACTAAGAATGCTGGACTAGAATGTGGTGAATTATTCTGAATAATTACTTTTAATTCCAAAAGTTCTTGGATTTATTTTTCAAATTCTTCTAGGTCTTCTAGAGTGTAAATAATTGGTTTAACTCTTATTACCTTTGAAGGATCTTTTAATTTTATTTTTACTATTTCATTAGATTTATTAATATTTGGATCTAATTGATTTTTTGAACATTTTCGTACCAGCTTCTTGTACCTATACAACAGTTGAAGCACCTAAAGGAGAATTTGGTGTCTTTCTGGTCAGTAATGGAGGCAATCGTCCCTACCGTTATAAAATAAGAGCACCTAGCTTTGTCCATTCACAAGGACTCCATTCTATGTCCTAACATCACATGCCAGTAGATGTGGTTTACTGTTTTTAATAATATTCTTATTCCTGTTAAGGCTTTGTCTTCTTGTATTTCATTTAGAAACGGATTTTGGTTAACCTCTATGTCTAAAGAAATATTTTCTAAATATAATTTTTATTTTTTTATATTCTCACCACGTTTTTGCTTTTTATGTCGTGACCTAAAAGTTAGTGATAAAATAGTTAATGATTTTCTAATTTTTGATACATAAATCTTTTCGTAATCTAGGGTTTTAAGGCTTATTTTATCTAAATATTGGGTAAATGGTTGATATAAGTTTAAAAAGTTATTTTCTAATAGAATGTCAACTTTACACTACTACAATTTGGACAATATAGGACGGCTTATAATTTAGAGTAAGAAACAAATAGGACGGTCTCAAGTATATGGCCGTCCTATAAGAAATATAGGACGGCTATTACGGAAAAAATTAGGCGGAACTTTATAAGATGGCTAATAGCCGTCTTAAAAAAATTTCTTTTAGGACGGCTATTAGCCGTCTTATATGTTACTATATAGGACGGCTAATAGCCGTCCTATATAGTTTCAGTAAAGAAAAAAAAAAATTTTGAAACTTTATAGGACGGCTATTAGCCGTCCTAAAAGAATTTTTCTTTTAGGACGGCTAATAGCCGTCCTATAAAGTATCAGTACAATTTTTTTTTTTTTCCTGAAACTTTATAGGACGGCTATTAGCCGTCCTAAAAGAATTTTTCTTTTAGGACGGCTAATAGCCGTCCTATAAAGTTTCAATACAATTTTTTTTTTTTTGCGTTCATCCTAAAAGAACGAGTGCAATTTTTACTTATATATATTTCTCCTCGCAAGTGAACCTAACTCATTTTAAGTTTAAAAATTGAATCCTTCGTCCTCCTTTCTCTCTTCCTCTTTCTCACCAAGACACTCATCCTTTCTCTCTTCCTCTTTCTCACCAAGACACTCATCCTTATCCCCATCTCCTTCAATATCACCACCAACAATAATTAATTTTTGCTAGCAGATCTGGTAGTATGTGAAGACTTTGATTATTTATTCTGCAGTATTTATTATTTGCTAGCAGATCTGGTAGTATGTGTTGATATTTGTATTTTGCTCGACTTTAATAATTATTTTTTTCTTTAAATAGTTGGACATTTGATTTCTTTGTTTCCTTTCGCTCACTCTAATCATTCTCCTTTCTTGATTTTTCTTTGCCATTTTTTTGCCCATATCTTTGGCCACCATCTTTACATTTTTTTTATGAGTATGAATCTTAATGTTGAATATTAATGATATTTAATTTGTTAGTTTCTTATTGTGAATCTATGAGTTGAATTTTGATTATCAGGTTGAGTCCTAAAAGAAAGAGGGAATTGAAAAACTAAAGCAGGAAAAGAAAAATTGAAAGCCGCGCCAGTTTTTTTCTTTTTTAATTAGTTATATCTTTAATTAAAAATATTATACAAAAATATATAATCGTGTTTCTAGAATAATTTTGTATATGTTATAATTTGAATCACATATTTGTAATGTAAATTATGGATATTTTTGGAATGAAATATTGTATTCTGAATCTGAATTGTGTTCTTGAAATGACTATAATTTGTACAGGTTATATAGATTTTAGTCCGAGCAAACAAAACATTAAAAAAAAAAAAAATTTTAAAAAAAATTAAAAAAAAAAAAAAAACAATATAGGACGGCTATTGACCGTCTTATAAAATTCTTTTAGGACGGTCAAAAGCCGCCCTATATAGTTTCAGTACAAATTTTTTTTATTTTTTATTTTATATAATTTTGTGGCCGTCCTATAAACAATTTATAAGACGGTCAGTGGCCGTCTTAAAAAAATTTTATAGGACGGTCAGTGGCCCTCCTATAAAAATTTTTTTTACGACGCTCCGCGAACGTCCTATTTTTTTCGATTCTTTTAGGACGGGACTTTATAGGACGGCCACTGACCGCCCTATAAGTCTTATAGGACGGTCAGTGGCTGTCCTATAAAGGCAATTTTGTAGTAGTGTTAGTTTCTTGTTGACATATTGTGGGTATATGAAAAATTTCTCCCCTTATTAATACATCTGTGTTTTTTAAGACTTTGTTAAGGTTTATTATAGTATTATTGGAAAAATTTCAACAATGCCCCAAAGGTTTTGCTTATCTTCAGTAATACTCTTAACCTTTCAAAAATTGGCACTAATATCCCTAACTTTTATTGTATCTTCACAAATACTCTTAACAGACGTTAATAAAAGCTATTAAAAGTTGTGAACTAGAAATAAAATACCTAAATTACCCCCAGATAGTGATAAAATGCTCAAATTATCCCAGCCCTGCAAAACTCGTTTTACTATCAATGGCTCCTTGAATTGCATTCCATTATAATGAATTTTTTTTTTTTTCTTTTTGAAGATCAACTAATATTTTTTGTTTGCTATATTATTACATATGAAATGGATAGGTAAAATTACAAGTTTTTGGGGTTGGTTGCAAATTAGCAATAACTTGTAATTTGAGGGATTTGCGCTATTTAGACAACTCAAGCTTTTGGTTGTTCGGGTTCCGAGGGATCTATGAGAGAGAATCTGTGAATTAGGAGATGGAAAGGTTGTGGATGATAATGATGACCGTGAAGTACATGTACAATAGGTGTTTGTTGTTTTTGTCCAAGTAATCTAAATTTCTATTTATCTTAGTTTTTGGAATAGCACCGAAGGTAAAAGTTTATATTTTGGCCTTTTAGGTTTGTTAGGTACAAGAGACAGTTAAGGATTTTGGGCTGTAATTATTTGGTGTATATAGAATATATTGCATGATAAACTGAAATCAACCTATGTACTTAAGAATGAATAGTGTAAGACCAATGTTATTCTCCTAAATCTAAAGCCAAGAAGCTTTTTAAAATCTCTTCAGTTTTTACTAATGCCTTGAATACCACGCTTTGTATATGTGCATTAGTTTAAGAGTATATCTTCATTCTTCAAAGCTAATGTGATGTATTAATGACTAGGAAAGACTAGTAAAACATTTATCTCACACAAACTTACACTTCTAGATTTTTATCTGTAACCTTTGTTTTATGTTCTGTACATAATCACATTCTTTGTTGTAAACAAGATTACAACTTTCTTATAGTATTCTCTCCATATCCTGATAATAGGGATTGCTACCCCTGCCCATTCAACCAACAGATTATTTAGGTTTCTACTTTTGTCCCTCTCAATCTTTAGTCTTACAAGTAGCATCGAATCTTTGTATCTTTTTTCCCAAACAATGAGTTTTTTGATGTCTTTTTGGTTTTCAATGACTTCTTATTACAAACGATTTTTAAGCTTTGCCTCAGTTGGTCAATTTCTTTGTCTTTGATATTCACTTCATTCTCTATAGAAGTTAATCTCGAATTCAAGCTTTTAATTGTTTCTTCTTTTGTTTGCAACTCTTTCTTCAGCATTTTCATAATGTCTTCTTCCTTTGCTCTATAATACATAGCACAAATCCCTCAAATTTCAATGCTATTACGTGTTGCATTTACCTTTTTACCCTTAAATTTAACATCTCTATTAACCCTGTTGTAATATGCATGTATCTTTGACATTTTGAGAAGGACGAGGGTATTAGTGAAGATAAGTAAAACCTTGGGGGCATTATTGAAAATTTTCTTGTATTACTTGTTATTCTTACTACTAATTCTTTTAGTGATTGTTTCCAAAGTTCTTTTGAAAACACATGTTTACTAGCTACACATATACTTGTACCTGTGTCAATACATGCATGTAAATGGTAATTTTTTTATCCATTAAATTTTATTCCTATATTTATATACATGCTATTTGGATTTGTTGTGCAATTCATCAATTAGTTAGAATTAAAATCATAGTTAGAATCAGATGTTTATGAATCTGTTATTTCTTATAGTAGATAGATACTGCAGATATCATCTATATCGGATTCTTCTATTGGTTATAGTTCCATCTTAAAAGCTTATTCTAAGATTTTTGTTTTTTGGAAAAATTTCTTCTTAAATTCTTTTTTATGTTGCAGGCTATTAGGATATTCATTTGCATAATGTCATTCTACATTACATGTCCAACATCTACATTTCTTTTTCTCTGATGGGCAATAATTTTTATTTTCAAGTGTATTATATTTTCTTCTTCTAAAATATCTTTATTTATAAGATTCTCTATTATATCTTTTCTTATATTTTTGAAAGTTTTGTTTCTTAAATTTATATCTTTTGAACTTTCTGAAATTTTTTATGCTTATTATATTTATTATAAGATCTTATATTACAATCATATTTTTCTGTCATTCTAAAATCTCTTCAATCGCAACAGATTTTATCATTTTCTCTTATTTGTTAAATTATTTTCTTTCTTGCCATTTTATTATTATCCAACTTTTAAGAATTTTTATTCTTCCTCCTAATGTATCAGGTATTGTTTCTCTATTTCTCTAATTCTATCATTCTGTCATAATTTTATGCAATATTTCAAGTAATTTTTGAAAAAATATTTCCTTATAAGTTTCTTGCATAGAAGGTAGAAACTTAGGATAATACATTTCATACACACATATAAAAGAATCTATGTAACACATGTTACATATTTTCATATTTGCTAAATGCCATTTAGCTTATGTTATTTCATTTTTACTAAATTCATTAATATTCCTTCATTTATTTTCTCAAATGAATTATTTATATATTTCATTTATTACAGCGTTTAAGTATTCTCTTCTTCTAGTTGCATTTCTTTGCATTTCTAAATGTTGTTATTATGTTAAATTTGTAAACCAAATTTTTATATTTTCTGTCATTTTATGGGTTACTAACACTCTACAAGTTGAGGCATTTGATTGTGTGGTTGTAGAATTTTGTATAATTCCACTCATTTTACTAGCCTATTCATCTAAAGCTTTCTTTCTGTCTCTTATGCAATCTAAGTCTAGAATATCATATTTATAATTTTCATGAATTCTAAACTTTGGTGGAATACTACCTTTAGTACCTTTAATATAATCATTCTTCCATTTTAGGTTGTTGTCTTCTTCTACTAAATAGTTCAAGTTCTCCTAGTCTTTGTCTATTTCTTTTTTCCCTATATGGGTTAGATGTTTTTCCTTTGTTTGGGTTTGATCTTTATGGGGTTGTAATACAGGTTCCATGTGAATTCTTCGACTTATATCTTCTTGTTCGGATTCACTTTCACTTATTATTGTCATATCATCTTTTTCTTTATTTGTACAAAATTTTTCTTCATAATATTTTCCTAATTCTTTATTTGTTAGGGTTAATAAACTAATTAATTTTCTTATATCTTTATTTTCAGGATTCATGAATTGTTCTTCTAGATCTCTTCTATATTCCATTGGACTGTAATTTTATCTTTGGATTTTTCATCCTTTCTTTTATCATTCTGGGTATCATTTTAGGGGCTATATACTAACAATCTACAAGTTGAGGCATTTGATTGTGTGGTTGTAGAAGTTTCTATAATTTCACTCATTCTACTAGCCTATTCATCTAAAGCTTTCTTCTATCTCTTATGCAATCTAAGTCTAGAATATCAGATTTATAATTTTCATGAGTTCTAAACTTTGGTGGAATACTACCTTTAGTACCCTCAATATAATCCTTCTTCCATTTTAGGTTGTCGTCTTCTTCTACTAAATTGTTCAGGTTCTCCTGGTCTTTGTCTATTTCTTTTTTCCCTATGTGGGTCAGATATTTTCCCTCTTTTTGGGTTTGATCTTTATGGGGTTGTAATACAGGTTCCATGTGAATTTTTCGACTTATATCTTCTTGTTCAAATTCACTTTTAGTAATTATTGTCATATCATATTCTTCTTTATTTGTACAAAGTTTTTCTTCATAATATTTTCCTAACTCTTCATTTGTTAGGGTTAATAAACTAATTAATTTTCTTATATCTTTATTTTCAAGATTCATGAATTGTTCTTCTAGATTTCTTCTATATTCCATTGTACTGTAATTTTATCTTTGGATTTTTCAACCTTTCTTTTATTATTCTTGGGTATCATTTTATGGGCTACTAACACTCTACAAGTTGAGGCATTTGATTGTGTGGTTGTAGAAGTTTGTATAATTCTACTCATTCTACTAGCCTATTCATCTAAAGCTTTTTTTTTCTGTCTCTTATGCAATCTAAGTCTAAAATATCAGATTTATAATTTTCATGAGTTCTAAACTTTGGTGGAATACTACCTTTAGTACCCTCAATATAATCTTTCTTCTATTTTAGGTTGTTGTCTTCTTCTACCAAATGGTTCAGCTTCTCCTGGTCTTTGTCTATTTCTTTCTTCCCTATGTGGGTCAAATGTTTTCCCTCTTTTTGGGTTTGATCTTTATGGGGATGTGATACAAGTTCCATGTAAATTCTTTGACTTATATCTTCTTGTTCATATTCACTTTCATTGATTATTGTCATATCATTTTCTTCTTTATTTGTACAAAGTTTTTCTTCATAATATTTTCCTAATTCTTCATTTCTTAGGGTTAATAAACTAATTAATTTTCTTATATCAAAATTCATGAATTGTTCTTCTAGATCTCTTCTATATTCCATTGGACTGTAATTTTATCTTTGGATTTTTCATCATTTCTTTTATCATTCTTAGGTATTAAAGCATTAGATCTTCTAGAAGGTTTTTCTTCTAATCCTTTTAATGGATCAAATCTTAATCCATTTCCTTTTGGTATGTTATTAATATATATTTTTAATTCAGTAATTTCCTTATATATATCTAGTTGTATTTCCTTTATTTCTTGCAAAATTTTTATATTCAATTCATCTGTGGCATCTATTTTTTATGCTAAGAGAACTAAAGCTTTCAATATAGATATTTGGTTGCTACATATGCTTGTTAATTAAGTTATTATTTTCTTCTAATTGTTTTCCTAATAATTCATCTTTTACCATAGATTTTTAGTCTAATATTATTTTATTATATAGACCAATTCTTTTAACTCTTTGATTTATTCTTTTTCTTTATCCCTTTTAATAATTTTTGCTTGAGTGTCTGTAAACTTAATTCTTTATACATTACTTTTTCTTATAGGTATGGAAGGTTTTTCTTTAATATCTAAGTTCCATTCATCAGGTATTTTATATTCTATTAATATTTATGGTTTTGTTACTTCTTTTATTCCCTTGAAAGTTTTTCTTATTTCTATAAATTTATTTTATTGTTGTGACTATTTGTTAATGAATATCCTACTAAATAATGTATTGAAAATAGGTAATTTCATTCTTTCATTAAATTTCGTCCTTCAAAATCATTGGCAAGATGTAACACTTAGTTTAGATTTTTATAATGAATGTTAACAGCAAATTTTGGATAAGCTGTGAATTTTAATTTATGGTATCCCGATGAACACTATTTTGGACCTTTTATTTGTTAGTTTTTAAGTATTTATTTCATGATTTATTTCGGTATTATTTTGATTTGGAGGGTATTTTCATGTTTTGTAGGTACAAGCAAGTGTGAGATGAATAATAAAGTTAAACGGTCAAAAAGAGTTGAAGAATGTAATCCTTACATTATATTCCATTTATTATGTAAGGCGGGATAAACAAGAGCTAAAGAACATAAGCCTTACGTTAGGAAGCAACAATTGTGTAAGGGACCCTTACAAGGCATGTACAATAGGTTGTGCCATGGAGGTGAGCTCTTGGGTTTTGCTTTGGAGTCCAGAATTTAGTGCACACTGGGGCATAGAAAATGCGTGTCGCGGCAGAGGAAGACGCATGTCACGGCAGAAGGAAACGTGCGTCGCAGCAGGACAGTCTTGGGTTTTCTACCAGCCCAAATTTTTACCTTACGCTGCGGCAGGAGAAAACGTGTTCTACTGCCCAAGTACCCAAACAATACTTACATGCCTAGATTTTTAACACTCCTCCACACTTTTAACCTAACATATAGATACAACACAAAAACCTCTCCCCCCAACAATGCGTGAACAGTAGCCCAAAAACACCACCCGCAACCCTTCTTCTCCATTTTCTAGAGAGAGAAACCCTCCATTGAAGCTCTTTCAAGAACCAATTGGAAGAGGTGACCATCCAACTCCAAGAAGGGTATTGCAAGAGTGAAAATAGAGGTATCTCCACTGTTTGTAACTTTTTTTCTCTTTTGATTTTAAGAATGCTTATTGTAATAGAAAACATTGATTTGTATTTTATTATGAGTAACTAAACTCATTGTGTGGGATTTAGTGATGCTTCCATGAGTGGATGAATATTTTGTGATTTAATTTGAATTTAAGTGATTTATGTCTTGTTCATTGTTCTTAATATCTTTGTTCATAATTAATTTTGATCATTTTAGTTTATGAACATTAGAGCATAAATTGGAGTTGAGCATTAGAGATATCATCTTTGCTTAATTTAGTAATCTTGAACAAGAACTTAATCTAACTTCATTGACCTGTCTTAGATTAGGTGGCTAATTTGATTTCCTAAGAGTTTATGCTAATTGATTAATTAACGTTTCGGATCAAAGAAGTTAATTAATGAATTAAGGAAAAATCTCCATCGATTTGGGATTTTCTAGGGTTTATTAGGAAAAGTCAATAAATCTAATTTTTCGTGCTTAATTGTGAAATTTACATACAACATTCTATCTTGGATTGGTTAGCTAGTTAGTTTCCCACACTTTTCCATCATATCAATTTTTTCGCTCGTTTATTTTAATTCTTTTGAGATTTTATAATTTCACCAATCGTTCCATCAACAAACTTTTATTAGAATGTTTAAGATTTAATTTTTATTTATAATCAGTTTAGAAAACATTTAATATTTTTA
Source organism: Elaeagnus macrophylla (assembly GCA_029378325.1). Classification (NCBI taxonomy): domain Eukaryota; kingdom Viridiplantae; phylum Streptophyta; class Magnoliopsida; order Rosales; family Elaeagnaceae; genus Elaeagnus; species Elaeagnus macrophylla. The sequence goes on along the minus strand of CM055648.1, from coordinate 16,278,833 downwards.
AAACCACTGCAATTTCTTGAGAGATCGACTTCGGAGTTTGCTTATCGCTTATTAAAAGTGATTCGTACACTTGCAAGTATTATAATTCGCACATCATATGCTAAGTTTCCATTAACCATTTCTAACCAAGCATCTTTTTTATTTATTATTGATGTGCAAATTATAGTTCTTGAAAGTGTACGAATCACTCGTAGCAAGTGATAAGCAAACTCCGATGTCGATTTCTTAAGGAATTGCAGTGGTTATAAATAATCTCTTTAGAGTCCTAAAGCAACTAAAATACTAACTAATTTTAATTCTAGAACTACTAAAACTCTAAATAACTAAAATTCTAAAGCTAATAAAATTGTAAATGAAGTTAGACATAAGAACAAGATCAATGGTGGAAAACAAAGAAAGAAAACAATATTTCAAATCTAAACTAACTCAAAAAGGTGACAAATATCAATGGAGGATATATGGACGTTTAGCTTGGTTATGCTTGCATCGAAATATTATAGTGAATTAATATGAATGTTCTAATAAATAAAGATTACTGTCTTTCCTTTTGTTTAAAAAAATTCCTACGATCGAGTAATTTCTTTGTTGATTAACTAATCAATATCTTACGATCAGGTATACTAAATAGAAAATAAATTATGCACAAGAAAAAATATGCCCATCATATCAATGCCATGGCTAGGTCATAAATTTGAAGCTTTAATTAATTTTTTTAAAATATAGTTAAGGTGATGTTCCTAAAACCAAACTCTAATATTTTTCAATCTAATCATGAATCTCAAATTGGCCCATGAAAATTCACAATTAAACATCTAAACATACTCTTAATCAAAAGGCAATTTTTATTCATTTTTAAGCAATAAAAATATTCACCATAATAAATCTAGCAAACATAACAACACAAACTAAACATTTATGATAAATTTAGCCAATTATTTTTGAATTAATATTCATAGAAAAATTTAATTCAACAAACATTCCAAAGAAGTAAGAAGAAAAGGACAAGATTCTATAACAACAAGAAATCTAGATCTAAATATCACAAATAGATTAGATGATGTTTCTAATGGGGTATTTATAGGTATAAGGATTACATAAAATTCGGACACCTAAAAATATATGTGTGCCATGGCCCAACATTTATCAGTCGCGGCACAGCGCTAAATTTGAGCTCATAATAAAAACTGAGACATGGATGCAGTGACACCACTTTTCTTCTGCTGTGGCACAACACTAAAACTCAGTCCATACAAGAAACCTGAGGGTTATCCTCAGCGGCACACACTTTTCGCTACCGCGGCATGTATTGTTTGTTGTGCCTTCACATGTACCCCTTACATGCTGGTTGGCTTGTTATGTAAGGCTTTCATAATTTGATCCATGTTGCTCCTAGGTTGTAATTCGAGTGCCGCAGTGTCCTATCTTCGTGTATTTGAATTGTTTAACTCTTTTGAAGCTAAAAACACCTAAAATATACTAAAACATACTCGTGATTTCAAATTGATAGATTTATGTAAAGAAATTAATTAAAAGAGTTAAAATCAAATCTATCTATCACAATTAAGCACAATAAATCACAAAATATTAGTACCTTTTAAGCACTCATCAATTATCCTATTATCTAATAATGCTAATTTAATTGGTGTATGTATCTATTCTTTCTCTAAAATGTGCTTTTATTAGAATTTGTATTATTCCTAAATGAATATATCCAATTTTTTCTTTATCTTTTCGGAGAATTTTGATAATTTTTCTTTAATAGTTTTTTTTATCCATTTGTGAGACCCTGATTTGAATTTAATATTTTAAGGAAATAATTAAAAATTTATTTATTAAATTTAGTTCTATTTTAAAATGTTAAAATATTTAATTGTGCTTTTCTTTAACAAGCAAAAATTAATGTTTTGAAGTTACAAATTTGATTTGTAAATAATATATAATAGTTAAAATAATTTCTTTAATTTTTATAAACATTTTTTGAAATTTCGGAAAATTGTGTAAAATTACCAAATTGTCCCTACTCCTTTAAACTTTTCAAAGCCAAGGGCAAGGGCAGTTTGGTCATTTAACCAACTAACCCTTTTAAACCCATTTTTCCTTCTCCATTGCAAAACATTAGGGCTGGTGCAGCCGCGAGAGAAAGAGAGAGGGAGAGAGGAGGTGGGGGAGGAGAGGCGTCACCGTCGCCGTCGTTCTCCCTAACGTTGTACTCCCCAGCCATCGTCCCTCACGTGAGCATCTTGAAGGCCATCAAGGAAAACTGTTTCTGCCGTCGTTCATGGCACAAGTCGTCGACATTTTTTTACCTTTTGCTCCATCGCGACACCGTCGTTTATCTCACCGTTGTCCTTTTGTCAACTACCATTTGACCACCACTCCTCTGCCACCGTCAGCTTCCTCTTCCATCAAATACGAGTCCACCCGAGTCGAGTTCTTCCCCAACATTTTCCTTTGCCGTTCAACTCCAATTTTGTCTGTGTTCTGAAATATGTAAGATTTCCCTTTCAGATTAAATTAACTATATTTCAATTTCATTTAGAAAATTAGGTTTGTTGTTGTAGATATCCTAGTTAGTTCTTCACTGTCTTGTGGTTTTTAATTTAGGAAGTTTCCAATTTCAAGTTGAATGGTAGATTTATGTGGTATGTTCAATACTGTGTTTGATGGTTTAAAATTATGCTACATCCTTTAGTATGCAGATTATAGAGTTAATTCTCAATATTTTTGAGTTGTATCATCTTAGTGATTTATTTAAATTTTCTTGGTCACTTTTCAATTTGGAGAAACCATTTATTTTCAAATGTTTAGATTTTCTTCATAAGTCGGCTTATAGTTTAAATCAATTATATTACTTTCAGTGATCTGAAACTTTAATTAAGTAAATTAATGGGTTTAATTGAATGAATATTTTCAATTCCAGACAGTTCTATTACTAAGCCTTATATTCTTTTTTTAAGGTCTTTGGGCCAAACCTTCTAACTTGTTTACAAGAATGTTAGATGATTTTGACTTTATATTTAATTAATAGAGTTCTACTTAAAAATGTGTTATGTTTTTCAGTTAACAATAAATTAAGTGAGAATCGTTAGTTTTATCTGAATGAGGTCTTATTGAGTGATCATATTGTTATGACAGATTTAAGTCATTATAGAAGCGTCAGAAGGGTGAGTTGATACTTAGAGCAACAGTCCTATCAACGAGGATTCGAGGCATTATCTCTATTAGGATTTATAGAGTGGGATAAGTGTGCTAACGAAACTTGTTAAGGTAGGGGTTATTACTCCACTTTTTCTTCATGCATTATTTTTATGAAAATATCATGCATTATTGTGGATAATTGAATGACTAAAATTGATGCCATGTTTATAAATATTTTTATAAAAGTGTTGATAATGATGTTATAATTAACATACTCGTTTGGAAACATTTATATGTATAAATGAGATTATGAAATACGGGTATTAAAATATTTTATATGGCATTTGAATTTTTATGCATGCATCATGAAATTATTTTATGGGGAGTATTACCTGTTTAATGTCTTGCGAAGATATGGTACCCCAGGGCTATTGGATGTAGCAGACTACTTTTTGATGGACTACAGGTACGCATTACATTTCACATGTATCTCAGAGTTGTCCATACATGGGTCTTGGTATTAGACCGCACATGGGTCTCAGAGTTGACCCCCCATTGTGTTTCGGAGTTGTCCGTCTTGGGTCTTGGTATTTGTTTTCGTCTATGGGTCTCGGAGTAGGACCGTCCATATGACGAGGACCCTTAAGGAGAGGGACCATGTACCTTGGAGTTGACCAATGCATGCGCCATATGTATTTCAGAGTTTGACCATATATGGGGTCGGAGGTGGACCCACATGCTTCTCGAAGGTTGACCGTGCACGTGCCTATGTATTTTGGAGTTGACCAATACATATGGATTTGGCATAGCATTCATGAGTATTTTATATTAAACATTGCATATTTGATTTTGATTCTATGAGCATACACCTGGTTTCGGAAGTGAGGAAGTACAGGTATGCCTGAGTTTAAAAATAAAATTTGCCCATTACTGATATACTAATGATTTATTAATGGACATGCATGAAATATTTTTAAATGTAGCATGCATCATTGATTTCATTGAAAACTATGCATGGAGTATACTCCTACTGAGCTAGTTATAGCTCACCCCATTTCCCCTTTCTCTTTTCAGATTAGATAATGATTTTTCGTGATTGTTGTGACTTGAACGGGAGGTGTGTACTTTCAAGGAGTTCAATGAAAAAGTTTTTCCTTTACCCTCATTACTTTAATTAGTTATTCTGTATATTGAGTAAACATGCTGAGATCAATTTGATCTGATGTAAAATTAAATAATTGTAATTATTTGAATTATAAGTTTTTTTGAAGGTTTTAGTGTGGTTTTATAAATAATAAATTATTTCAAGGGTACCTAAATTATATTCAATTATTTAGTTTCATTTTAAATTAATATTTCATAATTAATGATTTTAAAATTAATAATTTACTTTCAAATTTTATCTATTTTCTTAAAATTCACGTGCTCAAAATTTGAAACGTGACACAATTAATGATATATTAAATCTTCTTTTGGCATCTGCTATAGTAATACTCATTTCTTTATTACTTATTCCATAATATATTATGTCTTTTCTTGGAAATAATTTTCTTATTTTTGAGAATGATTATTCTCTAAATCCATCTCCTTCTCTAAGATTTAACTTTAATTTTTGGATTTTTTGTGTTTCTATTTTCATTATTTATGTCATTTTATGAAAAATATAGTTGTTTTTATAATTAGAAAAATAGTATGTTTGTAAGACTTACATAAAAATTATGTGTTCTATAATTCATTAAAGGATAAAATGGTAAATTATTGTGCTAAAAACGAAGTGATTTATCGACTTTTGTCAATTTGTTAAAATCTTTCATTTCCTTGCTATTTCACGTCTTTATTACTATATAAATAGCTTGAAAAAATTAAATGAATATAGTTAGAAAAAAAATTAATTATATAAATTAAAATTACATGTAGAAAAAATAAAAATAAAAATAATCCATACTTAGTCATGGGACTCTCCATAATATGCTTTGCATATTTTTGTATTTTTTTTGTATATACTTCTTCTTCTTTTTTTTTTTATAAAGAGCTCTAAAGTCCCATTCTATTTTATTAATAAAGAGAAAATACACTCACACACACAAGCGTGATTTGAACTTGGGTTCCTGGTGAGGGATTGAGAGTCTTACCACCTAAATTACAAGAGATTCCCCATTTTTGTATATACTTCTTTTTTTCTCCTTTAGGTTGAACATAATGATGGATTAAAAAAAATTGAAACAATTACAAAAATAACATATCTTAAAACTTTGTAATGTCAAAAAATAACACCACGATGTTGAGCTCATTATTTTTACTATTAAAAAAAAAAGTTCATTCTATTATTTTATATTGAACATTGTCTAATTAAATGTTAATCAATTTGAACTACAACTATTTATATCCATTAACTATTGAACGTCATTCAATTTGACTATGTTTAATATTATTGAAATGTTTTTTTTTTATTTTTATAAATTTTAGAGGTTTTATTTCATTTAATTTAAAAAAAAAAATCTATTGGATGGATTTTACATTGTATTGATGCTTGTTCACTCATTTAATTTTCTCTTATATAATAATTGTTCCATAATAATTTATGATAAAAATAATGTAAATTAAAATTTAATTTTTGAATTAGGATGTCATTTATATAATAAACTACAAACAAGTTATAAAGTTGAAAATATAAGATTTTTTTTTTTTTGTTAATTCAAAAGCCCAAATCAACGTAAGCTAACTTAAATTAAAATATAAATAAAATAAGTACTATATATATATATATATATATATAGATTAAAAAAATAGCTTACACGTTCAAAAAAAAATACAGGCTTATTTATATGATTCAACTTTTAATGAATTGAAAAAGAATTGCGCCCTTTAATCATCTATCTTGTCTCATCTTGATTTAGCTATACTTCTCTGTAGCCAGCCATGTTACCTTCATATAAAAGCCTAATAAAAAGGCTAAAAAGCCACTCGTCAGCTCGACCCATTTCTTATTCTCTAGACCCTAGGAAAATTATAAAAAAAAAAGGCTTGAATAGTACGATTTCTTCAGGAGCGTAGCTAGCGGCATAAGATATGACTAATAATTTTTATTTTTTATTTATTTAAAAATTATATATATATATATATATATATATATATATATATATTTTGTATGGTTCTCCACAAGACTTTTTCATTTATAAAAAGTACAATTTTGTCCTTTTTTTTTTTTTTTTTTTTAAGTGATACACTTTAAGTTCCTTAGCTTTTCAAAAGGTATACTTAAGTTCAATTTCTTAAAAAAATTTCAATTTATTGACACATGGTTCTCATGTGACTTTTTAATAGGATAATTTTAAAATTTCAATTTTTTTTGCTTAAAAAATTAAATTAAATAAATTATGAGACAAAAAAAATTAAATAAAAAACTGAAAAAATTTAAAAAAAAAAATTTGTCCTTTTTTTAATATCAAAAACTGATTTTTTTTTTAAATTGTATTAGTAAAATAATTAAAATTTCAAAATTATCCCTCTAAAAAATTACATGAGAACCATGTGCTAAGAAATCGACAATTTTTATGAGAAATTGAACTTAAGTTTACCTTTAAAAAGCTAGAGGACCTAGGGTGTGCCATTTGAAAAAAAAGAGAACAAAAGGTACCTTTTAAAAAGATAAAGGATTAGTAGAGTACCAAACTTTTTTTTATTTCAAGATGAAAAATAAAGATAATATTAATATTACAAAAATATAGACACATGAAAGGTTTTAATTTATTAATTATTATTATTTTTGAAAAACAATGTGATACTTTTTTTTTTTTTTGCATTCAAACGATTAAATTCAAATGGATTATAGCTCATCCTAGATGGAAAATCTCTTAGTAAATGATCTTAAGTATAAACATGTGGTCAACCATGGAAGGGGAAAAGGAATTTTGAAAAGTTTGTGATTTAGGGTGGTGGGTTGGGAATACGAGAAATTTTCATTTCAAAATAAAATCATCAATTGATTACAATAAAAAGTTAAAAATATTATTATTATCTTTATGTGCAATATGTGTTATGAAAGAAAAAGAAGATGAAGATGACAATACAGCCACAATTTAATTTATTGTTACCATAAAAAGCATGAATTTTATATTATATACTTGTAAAATTTTACTTTTTTATAAATACATTTTTGTGCAATTATTATTGAATAAAGTTGTAAATAATAAATATAATGGTGACAATAATAATTTTCTTTGTGACCACATCGCCACACAATAGTAGTTGTATAATAAGTTTATAAGGTTATAAAATGTATGAAATAAGATTTATAGATACATGGACTATATGAGGATTGTCTACAGGGTTGGGTCAGGACCCCTTCCTCGATTTTGAATTTGTCTCTCATTCTTACGTCAAATATTTGTCGAGATATATTAGGGATCTTTAATGGGATGAGGACCCACAATTGGGGAATAGTGATCCAAATAATATTATAAATATTATTTTTAATTTTTTTTTTGTAATTTTGTATTTTTATTCTAAAAAAAAATTTAATTATTCAATAATAAATATTTTATCATGAAAAAAGAAAAAAAAAATTTGAGCTAATAAATAAAAATAAATAAATAATATGTATGTGATAAGGAGAAAAATAAAATATATATAATAATAATAACATAATATTTTATAAGAAGCAAGATTAATAGAATTTTATTACGTACTAGTCATGGCTAGCATCTAAAGTATAGGAAATTATAGCCACTTTAATGGGTTCTAACTTTAATGGATTTGAGCATATCAACTAGGATATATGCACAAGGTTATGGGTTTAAGGCGATGAAAAGATACGTAGTAGTTATTAAGGTCCCTTGATGACAGCTTCAGGTGCTAGGTCACTATTAATACTCTCAAATATAGATGGTGATTCGAGTAAATAGAGAAAAACGAGCATTATTTTGTCTCCTACCCTAAGTGTCTTTTTCTATAATAAAAAAATGGGTTCAAGAATGGAGTCATTACAAATTATAGTTTGCTAGTCACTTGCCAAAGTGTTTGTTATAATCAACCTACTATAAGTTCGAGAGAACTCAATAGACTATCAATTGTATCCTACCCTTATAGTTCACGAGACATATCATGAGATGTATGCTTTAAGATCATTATTTTTAGTTGATTTGGAAAGAGATTCACTTAAATTAAGGTTTGATAGAAAGGCTTTGAGAAATTACAATAAAAAAAATATTTTAAAATTTATAATAACAAAAATAGCACTTTAATAATATTGAATGATATTCAATTGGACGACATCTAACATTAAATACATCTAAATTATCGTAATTCAACTTAAACGACATCTAATTGGACGATATTTAAAAAAAAAATGATGCAACAATATTTTTTTAATAATAAATCATATGATTTGAATGCAAATACTGTTATTTTTGTTGTTTTTTAGCTTCTTGTTGTTTCATCATGATGTGATTCAAGTTTTTAGCTACCAATGCATGAATTATGTCATTTGAAAATATATTCAAACAGCTCATGGCTGACAGATATTGAAGTGATTACATTCATGCTAGTAAGAGAGTCAGAGAGGTATACTACTATAATTGTCAACAAGCCGATGTTCCTCAATTAGGCCCACATTTCATCCCTGTTACAACAAGGCCCATGTTTGTAACATCTAAACAAATTCATTTCCAACGAATAAACTATAAAGAAACACTAATCTGGCGTTGACTGTAATAGGCAATTTTCTATGCCATTTTGGGGCAACATACCCTCTTGTGCCTCTAATGCCTGTATTAGTTTATCTGGCTTTACCAACTTTGCCAATCCAAAGTCATAAATTCTTGCACATCCATATTCATCCATGAGTATGTTTTGGGGCTTAATGTCACAATGGATGATTTGAGTCCCACACAATCTTCATGTAAATAGAGAACTCATCTTGCTATATTGCAAGCAATTCCCACCCTATCATCCCAACAAGGTTTTTTTTTTTTGGAGTAAAAAGTATATCTGCAAGTGATCCATTCCTCATATATTCATATACCAATAGCCTATTTTGTCCCTCATTACAAAACCCCAATAAATAGACTAAATTTTTGTGATGGGTTCTTCCAATAGCTTTTATCTCATTTTGAAATTCTCTTTCACCTTCCTTCATTTCTTCATGTAGCACTACAAGGAAAAAGGCTTTTAGGTACAGTTGTTAACCGTATCTATAGGCTTTTAGGTACGATTGTCTTTTAGCGCGTAACTGTACCCGTTGCGCGTGTCGCTATAGGTTGACCTACGGGTACGGTTGTTAACCGTACCCGTAGAGTTTTAGGTACAGTTAACAACTGTACCCGTATTTATTTGTAACCGTACCTAAAACTCTATAGGTACGGTTGTCAACTGTACCTATAGAGTTTTAGGTACAGTTGTTAACCGTACCCGTAGGTATTTGTAACCGTACCTAAAGCCCTACAGGTACGGTTGTCAATTGTACCTGTAGAGTTTTAGGTACAGTTGTTAACCGTACCCGTAGGGTTTTAGGTACGTTTGTGTAACCGTACCTGTAGAGTTTTAGGTACAGTTAACAACTGTACCTAAAATCCTACGGGTACGATTGTCTTATATATTACATGATTTTAGGTACGGTTAACAACCGTACCTATAGGTTAAATTTTTTTTTTTTAATAATTCTTTTCTGCAATTATATTTTTACCTGTTTTTATCCCTGCTCAGACTATATTATCAGACTTTAATCAGACATTTATATACATATCTCAACAAGCATACAAATATTCTATTACAATTATGCATATTGCGTCGTCATTTCAATAAATTAAAATACATAGCTAATGTCACTAACCTAATTAAATTAACTATATATACATACAAGTTAAATCTAACTAATATATATCAAAATGTAAAATATTTAATTGTCTAACTTGTGCTTCCAATACTATCAATAAGGAATTGACATACTTCTCTTCGACAAATATCAAGTTCTTCTCGTGTGTATGTTTTCTTTTCTGCAAACTAAAAAAAAGGTAATTAGATCTATATATAGTTATAAATAATTAGGAAATACATGATACTTAAAAATTTATGAATACGATGATTTAAAAAAATTACTAGCTAAATAATTATATGTACAATCATAAATATTTTGTTAACTTACTAGTAGTGATCGAGACTTTCTTGGTTAATATATAATATCTCTCATATATCTCATCACAAAAAAACCACATTTAATGCTATTATTTTGAATAGGTGCATACACACATATATAAAACATAAATTGCATAGTTAATTAATTTGAATAGCTTATCTAAATAATTACTTGTAATTAAAGATGTACAGGCATATAATAAATGATAAATTAATATATACTAACCTTAATAGGCCGAAAAGTAGGTGGTGGCTTAAACGAACGTGTTATAGTTTGGTACCATCTAGAAAAAGCACTATAATATCGACATAATAAATAAACATTATTCATATTCAATCATCCATGATTACTTAATTAGAAATAATTTAAAATCATGTTAATTAAATATATTAAGTTAATAATACCCAATGATCATATCTTGAAATCTTTGTGGTGGACTGTTTCCAAGTGAATCAAACCACTCAACAACACCACTATATGGATGGATCACCCCAAGCATCCAATGATTTCTACAATTAATTGCAAATGATTGTTATAATAAGGACTTAACAAAATTAGAACATAAGAAAAGTATATGTATATAAAATACTCACGATAGCCAATAAGGAACAATAAGTCTTTCATTCTCTTCTACTCCAAGCATTCGTTCAATGAGAGCATCGATTTGATCATCAAGAGTAGGGCTCCATTGATTTGATATAAGTGCAGGATGCAGAAAGCAATATAACTTACAAATACATAATGAGTATAACATTATTTTTCTTTGTCATGTACAATCCACGTTCCTTCACACTCAATTCGGCAATAATCAACATTGTCATCTTCTTGTTGGTCTAAAATGTTACTTTCATCTAACAAACTAACAACCTCCTCATGCTCCATTACGATGTCTCCTAATACGTCAATATTAAGAGTGTCATTATAATCCCGACGAGGAGGAGTTAAGACATTCCACCATTGTTTCTCTTGAGAATCATGAATGTAGAAAACTTGTTTAGCTTGTGAGGCCAAAATGAAAGAGTCATTGACATGTGACTTCTTATTTAGATCAACCAATGTGAAACCAAGTGCATCCTTCTTTATTCCATGTTTGCTATCCACCCAACTACACTTAAATAAAGGAATTCTAAACTTTACATAATCTAGATCCCATATTTCATCAATAACTCCATAATAATGAATGTCTCCTTCAATAGGTTGCATATCTTTGGCACTTGAAAATTGCATAGTTTTTGCAATTATAGAAACTCCACTATTTTGGGTAACACGATTGTCACTTCTATTTTTTGTTTGATAATGGGTCCCATTTATGGTATAACCATGATACTTAATGACATTAAACTTCGGACCTTGTGCTATCCATCTCAATTCTTCAGAGATATTACAACTTGTTCTATTCAATTCATTTGCAATCTAAAGCACAAAATTACCACATTTAACTCATTAGTAATTAGTAATAAATATAATGAATTAAATCTATAATTGACTAGTAAATACAACTTATAATTCACTTACTTGAGCTTTCAACCAATATATAAATGTTCGATTATGTTCATTTAATATCCATTTTTCTCTCTTATTTTGGTTTGTATGACGAATATGCTTCATATGTTTCCTACAAAAATAATTGATTTGTGTCAAAGTAAGATGAACATTTAATGATTAGAACAAAAAAAATAAAGTATGAGGAATACACATACTCGATATAAGGTTGAACTACTTTCAAGTTGTTCAAAACATTACTATGTGCTTGTTCCCAAAGTGCACGATCAATAGAATCAACCCACCCACCTTTATCTGGCTTTCCGGAGATGCTCTCACAATTTAAGTGCTTAATCAAGTCAACTGAAAGACCAATTGGTTTTACTCCAATTAAAAATTCAGAACAAAATTCTATTGCTTCCTCTGCCACATAACACTCTGCCATGCACCCTTCTGGACGATTACGATTACGAACGTAACCTTTAAGTACACTCATATGTCTTTCAAAAGGGTACATCCACGTTAAGTACACAGATCCACATAACTCCAACTGTTTTGTGAGATGCACTGTTAAGTGTATCATTATGTCAAAGAATGATGGTGGAAAATACTTTTCAAATTTACATAATGTGAGCACAACTCTTTTTTGAATTTCTTCAAGCCTTGTAACATCCACAGACTTTTTGCATATATCATTAAAAAATGTACACATATCTATGATTGCACTCCTAACATCCTTAGGCAACATACCACGTATTATAACGGGTCATATTTGTTGTATTAAAGTGTGACAATCATGAGACTTCATTCCATTCAATTTCCAATTTGAAGTGTTAACCAAAGACTGTATATTAGAGGAATATCGAGAAGGAACTTTAACATTGGATAGTGCTTCCATAAATTTTTTTTTCTCCTCTTTAGACAAAGTAAAACACGTTGGAGGAAGAAAAGTGCAACGGTCCTCAAATTGAGGATGCAACTCTGGACGTAACTTCATGTCTGCTAAGTCCAATCGAGCACCTAATCCATCTTTTGTTTTTCCGTGAATATTCAACAAGGTGCCAAGAATACTATCACACACATTTTTCTCAATATGCATAACATCAAGAAGGTGTCTAATTGGCAAATGTCGCCAGTACTCTAATTCAAAGAATATTGATCTCTTCCTCCAACATATTGAAGTATTTAAAATTTTTTGTTGTTCTTTTGATTTACCACGAGGAAAAGTTATTCCTTCAACTTCTTTTAGAATATCATCTCCAGTTTGTGGTAATGGAGCTTCATTATATTCTTGTGTTCCATCAAAACATTGTCTTTGATTTCTATATTTATGCCCAAGTGGAAGGAATTTGCGATGACCTCTGTAACACATTTTATGAGAATGGGCTAATTTATCAGCATATGTGTTTGTGCTACAAACTGGACAAGCAAAATAGCCCTTCACAGCATGACCAGACAAGTTACCATATGCAGGAAAATCATTTATAGTCCACATTAGAATTGCCTTTAAGGTGAACTTCTCTTGATGATATGAATCAAATACTTCAATGCCATTATTCCATAAAATTTTTAAATCATCTATTAATGGCTCTAAAAACACGTCAATATCATTCCCTGGTTGCTTAGGGCCTGATATCAACAATGTTAGCATCATGAACTTCCTTCTCATACATAGCCACGGTGGGAGATTATAATTGACCAACATAACGGGCCAACAACTATACTTAGTACTCATTGAGCTATACGGATTGATACCATCAGCTGCAAGTGCAAGTCTAAGATTTCTGGGCTCTGATGCAAATTCAGGCCACTTTTCATTGATGAGGTTCCAAGAACGAGAATGTGATGGATGTTCTATTTTACCATTAACAACCTCTTGAGCAGCATGCCATGATAAATTTTTGGATGTATCAATGCTTCGAAACATCCTTCGAATACGTGGAATAGGTGGAAAATACCACAACACCTTTGCAGGTATTTTTTTTTTATTTTTCATCTAATCCAAATTTGGTTCCACCTTGATTCCTTACATATAGGACATTCACGTGCATCTGTATACTCTTTCCTATATAGTATGCAGTCATTTCGACATGCATGTATTTTCTCATATCCCATACCTAGCTCATTAAGTATTTTTTTAACATCATACATAGAATGAGGTAATTTATGATTCTCAGGCAACATATCACCTATTACAGTCAGAAGTTCTTTAAAATACTTATCAGGTATTCCACACTTCGCTTTAATATTGTACAATGTGACTAATGCAGAAATCTTAGTGTACTTCTTACACCCATTCCATAACGATTTTTCAGCATCCTCTAAAATCTCATTAAACTCTTCACCCAACATATCGGCATTCAAATTATCTTGCATTGCATCTAACATTTCATTAGTATCAACAAAAGCTTCTTCACGCTTTCTCTTTTGTTGTGTAAGGGACGCATTGGGGAACTCATTACTATTCTTCATAATTTCTTCCCCATGCCAAAACCATATCTTATAACTTTTGTCAATACCATGTTTGAATACATGATTTCGAATTTTCATAACATTATGTCCTTTTCGGTTCCCACATTTCAGACAAGGACACTTAATTTTTTCATAATTACTTGCATTATCAGCAGCAAAAGTAAGAAAAATTTCAAGCCCTCCACTAAATTCATTTGACCTTCTATCCATTGACATCCAAGACTTATCCATTTAAAAACCTAATTAAAGATATATATATATATATATATATATATATATATAAACATTATGTCAATGAACATATATAATATTGTGAAATAACAAGTGACACAAATATTAAAAAAAAAGAATCAAATAATATATATATACAAATACAAACAACATTAATTCAAGTCAAAAAAATAAAAATATATACAAGTTATACAACATTAATTCACAATCAACATATAACATTATATAATTTTTTATCGCACTATGCATATGTATATAATTTTTTCCATGAATAAATATACAATAATATATAACATTATAAATAATTAATAATAATAAACAAAATAAAAAAAAATTAAAACATATATATATATATATATTAACGGCAACTATATGCACATATAAAAATTTTCATGAACAAATATAAAATATGCATGAATAATAATATCATAGCAATTATAAATAAATAATGATAATATTTATTTTTAGGCAAAAATTCTCAAAACATATATATTCAAGGCATAGCAAATATGGGTAATAGAGTTCATGAACTAATTAAGAAAAAAATCAAGTACATTACTCAAAAAAGTGTAAAAAATACATACCTTGAAAGAGAAAAGTTGATGGTGGCGGAAATGAAGGTCAAAATGGGTCCTTTGGTGGCTGAAATGGTGGAGGAAAAAAATGGAATTTTTCGGCTGAAATGGGAGAAAAAACTAGGCGGCTAACGGTTAACAACCGTACAACACGGTAGCGGCAGCAATCACGCTGTCGGAGAAGCTGCCGGTAACGAAAAAACCCAAGCAAAACCGGTCACGTATGGCTTAGGGAGGGAGGCGACGCTGGATATTGTGGGACAAGGGTGTGCTCGGGTGGGGAAGAAAATAAGATTTGTGTGGAGCCCGTGGATGTGGAGACCTAATTAAATGATTTGACCTACGGGTACGGTTGTTAACCGTACCTAAAAGGATACGGGTATAGTTAACAACCATACCTAAAAGTTTTTTAATTAACCTACGGGTACGGTTGTTAACTGTACCCGTAGCCTTTTAGGTACGGTTAACAACCGTACCCGTAGGTCAACTTTTAGGTACAGTTAACAACTGTACCTAAAAGTTTCCGTAATTTTTCGAAAAAGTTCCGCGTTTTGGTTCACTTTTAGGTACGGTTAACAACTGTACCCATAGGTAATTCTTTTAAAATACACGGCCAACCGTACCTATAGCTATTTAGGTATTGTTGTTATCAAATTTTTAATTTAACAACCGTACCTATAGGTATATATTGTTGTAGTGTAGTCTTTTAATTGCTACAACCTTTTGGGCATTCAAAATTTTCCCTTTATAAACTGTCCCAAATGAACCTCTTCCAATCTCTTCTTTGAAATCATTAGTCATGGCCTCTATCTCTTTGTAGGTATATGATTGCAGCACCAAATCCTCCCTTAATTCAACACCATTGTTACGAAGTTCAACATTATTGTTATGAGTTTTTCTCTTATATGCATGACTTTTGAACAACACAAATATGGAAATTACCAACATGGAAGACCCCAAGGCAACTAATATCAAACTGATAATCAATATGTCCTTCCGAATCTTTTTGTTACTCTTTCTCGAAACAGGAACATTTGTAGTAGGAGGAGTAGATATGGGTTTGCTTGCCTTGATTAAAGCTATGGTTGATGTACTTACTCTTTTTCCGAATTTCAAAGGAAGTCTGTGCTTTGTGCAATTTTCATCTTTGTGAAATGCAGCTTCACAGTTATAGTCATCCAAACAAGCTTGTTTGCAACCTTCTATATCAATTGATAAAATATCATATGGAACATCTTCCCATACAGTGTTTCGCACATCTTCTATTTCAAACGAAACACTCTCTTTCTGATTTCCACAACTATTTGCTATGAAGTTCCTCCGACAACCTAAAGCCCAATTTTTCTGGTTAACAAATTCGAATCTCGGAAGGCATCTACAATCAGCTTTTTGATCATTCAATACACAAAATCCATTAAACCCACATAGACCCTTAGGGTAGCATTTATCAAATGAAGGTGACCATTCAATTGACCAACTGCCACTATTTCCAGTTAAGATGTGCGAATACACATGGAATACTCCATCTTCATCAAGTGTCATACGAAGGATGGTGTTGTTTGAAGAATACCCTCTGTTACTTATATTCAAAATGTTTGAACCAGTTCCGTTGAGCAAGTATAGACTACCGTCAATACCAAAATTCAGAGTTACATTTGGTCCTGTACCAACAATCCCAGTTGCATAATAAGCATCTTTTGATGTTGTTGAAGTCGTGTCAGTTGGGTATTGAACAAGGTTCCCATCTTGTTGCATGATAAGTTTAAAAAAGCCTTCTGAGTATTTAGATTTTGAAATGCTAGAAATTAGCGATTTGTCTTCCAGCAAACGTTGAGTTGGCAAAAGAGTATCTGTTGGGTTGTCAAAAGTTTGCCAAATGATTTTTCCATCAGAATTGTAGAACAAAAAATTGCCAGAGTCAAGCATGGAAGCATAAGCAGCTATCATAAAAGGATCTCCCATGTCAATTTGGCCTCCTGTTGATCGCAAAGAAAGTCTGCCTTTGTTTGTGAAAAGTAGAGTGGCATTACTGGTTACTGGTGGGTCGTTCCTATTTGCAGTCCAAACAACTGTCTTTTCTGGAATTCCATTGATACAAATCCCAACAGCATAGCCATTGTTTCCTTGTTTGTAAAATCCAAAGGCAAAGTGTCTAGATTTTGACAACCAAGGAGAGCTGGTGGGTGTTAGAGAATAGCCTCGAGTTATGTTAGATTGTCCCTTTTGTGCTTCTATAATAATTGCAAGTAGAGAGGCAAACAGGAAGAACCTGATAAAAGCCATTGGAGTATGAAATGTGTAAATCTAACTTCCCCCACCTTTTTTAGTATTTGTAAATCTCACTTTCATAAGCTTAACTAATATTTGTATGGTTGCATTATAACGGCACCTACATGTTGACTTGAATTGCCTTGAAGTCAAGTAGGTCAAGTCTATATTGTGGAAAAGAAAACTCTTCAAGTCAAGTCATTCTCTTTCATGCTCTTCTTTTTTCTTTCTTTTTGCTAAGACAAGTCCTTTATGAATTGAAAAATTAAATTAAAAACTAAACCAATATTTAAAATTTAACTAGTTTTATTTTTTTTCTTGTAGTAAAAAAAAAATTCAGTATTTTTAAATACTTAAAAATATATATTTATTTAAATTACATAAAAAATAAATATATATATTTTTTATCTATTAAGTTATGTCATACAATAATTTTTTTTTAAAATGGTACCAAAGTCTTCTCTGCCGTATTCTATCAAAATTTCAACTTACCAAAAGAGATGACCATGATTCCCACTAATTTTTTTTTGTCCAAGGAAAAAAAATCGTTTATTCATCGTAATAGAAAGAAAATTGTTATTTCTTTTCAAAATAACTCACAAATTCAAAATGTCACATCAATTAACATTAAAATTCATAAGATGAATTTTTATTAAAAACAAAATTCATAAGATGAAGACTACTTTGACATAGAAAAAATAGGGGCTTTTGGTGCTTTTGTGAGCTTTAAGGGTCACAAATTTAAATTCGTCCTTATATAAATAGCTTGAAAAAGTAAAATTAATGTAATTAGGAAAATCTATTCTTAGTCAAGGGACTCTACATAATATGATTCCATATTTTTGTATATGCTTCTTTTTTCTCCTTTAGGTTGAACATAGTCATGGATATAAAAAAAATTACAAAAATAGCATATCTTAAAATTTGTAATGACAAAAAATAGCATCTTAATGTTGAGCTCATTATTTTTACTATAAAAAAAAAAAAGTTCATTCCATTATTTCATATTGAACATCATTTAATTAAAAGTTATTTAAGTTAAATTACAACTATTTAGATCTATTAACTGTTGAACTTTATTCAATTTGGCTCTATTTAATATGATTGGGATGCTATTTTATTGTTATAAATTTTAGGAGTTTTATTTTATTTGATTTTTCAAAAAAAAAAATCTTTTGGATGGATTTTACATTGTATAGATGCTTGTTCACTCATCTAATTTTCTCTTAAATAATAATTGTTCAATAATAATTTATGATAAAAATAATGTAAATTAAAATTTACCTTTTCAATTAGCATGTCATTTATATAATAAATCTACAAACAAGTTATAAAGTTGAAAATATATAATTTTTTTTATTAATTCAAAGCCCAAATCAACATAAGTTAACTTAAATTGATATAAATAAAATAAATAATATATAATATAAATGTATATATCAAGATTGAGAAAATAGCTTACATGTTCAAGAAAAAGATATGGGCTTATTTATGTGATTCAACTTTTAACGAAGTGAAAAAGAATTGTGCCCTCTAACCATCTATCTTGCCTCATCTTGATTTGGCTATACTTTTCTGTAGCCAGCTATGTTAGTTCCACATAAAAGCCTTTAGAAAAAGGTTAAAAAGGCATTCATCAGCTCGGCCCTTTCCTATTCTCTAGACCAAGAAAAAGGCTCGAATTGTAAGATTTTTCCGTGGGCGTAGATAACAGCATAGGGTATGATTGATAATTTTCAGTTTTCATTTATTTAAAAATTACACTATTTTCTTATGGGTATGGTACTTCAATAGTCTCTTACATTTACAAAATGTATACTTTAGTCTTTTTTTTTTTTTTTTTCTTTTAATTAGTACACTTTCTCCTAACTTTTCAAAAGATACACTCAAGTCTAATTTCTAAAAAAAAATTCAATTTATTGGCACATGGTTATCTTGTGACTTTTTAAGAAGGTAATTTTGAAATTTTATTTTTTTTGCTAAAAAACTAAAAAATTGAATTATGTTACAGAAAAAATTAAATGAAGAACTAACCAAATTTAAAAAAATATATATTTTTCTTATTTTTTTTAAATTATTTTAGTAAAAAAATTAAAATTTTAAATTTATCTCTCTAAAAAATTACATAAGAACCATGTGCTAAGAAATTGAATTTAAGTATACATTTTAAAAAGTTAGAGAACCTAGCGTACCATTTTAAAAAAAAGGACTAAAGTGTAACTTTAAAAAAAATAAAGGACAAGTGGAGTACCCAACCCTTTTCTTATTTCAAGATGAAAAATAAAGATAATATTAATATTACAAAAATATATACACATGAAAGTAGCGTATCAATTCGTGCGAGCTGAGCTAGTTTGAGTTAGCCCAAACTAGCACAGCCCAAATTGGTTCAATCTTAGCTCAATTTAAATTTAATTTGAGCTAGCAACGGTGAGCCCGAACCCAAATCAAACACAAACGAGCTGGCTCAAATTGGTCCAAATTAGCCTGAATTATTAATTATATATATTTTTTAGTTAATATGACTTTTTTTTATTAAAAAAAATATGTTTAATGATTAAAACTTAAGCAACATTACATAAAATAATAAAAAAAATATAAATATAAGAAAAAATTAATTATTAAAGCAAGAAATCAATTTCTAAATTAATTAAGCAAGATGTAAATGCATTAAACTCAACCATGCAAAAGTTAAAAGCCGTCATGCCCTTATGAAAACTCACATTTATAATAAAGAGCTCTTAAGTTCAAATAAATTTTTTTCTAGCTATTAAATAAAATAAATAGAGATGATAGATTAAATAAAGATACTTACTAAAAAATGAAGAGTTAAAGTAAATTAAAATGTTATACGAGAACATAACTTTTTTTTATATACACAAGAATAGAACTTGCATAATACACAATTTTGAAGACAACGAACAATTGGAAAAAAGAATAGCATAACACAGGTTGATAAAAAATTTGAAATTTTTACTTTGAAAACTAATACCTAATCGATTTGAAAATAGAAAATTCACGATACTAATTGAAATTAAATATGAATATTGTTTTTATGTTTAAAGAGTTAGGTAGATTTAAATATTTAATGCATTAACATCAAAAAATGTAGCATAATATTGTTACAAAATGAATAAATTATAATATTTATTCATTATCAGCTTATTTTTCCAAAGAAAAAGAAAAAAACTAATATATCATAAAAGAGAAGTACTTAAAGAAATGAAAGATTATTTTAATTTTAATATAGTATTTTCTTTTCTTTTTTGAATTTTTTTATTTAAAATTTAATTTAATTTTATTTTATTTCGGGCTAATGGGCTGGTCCTAACCCAGCTCAATTTTTTTTTAGGTTATTCGAGTTGGGCCAAAACAAGCCTAAATTTAATTTAATTCGTGTTCGATTCGGTCATGGTTTTAATTTATTAATTATCATTATTTTTGAACAAAAAATGTGATATATATATATATATTTGCTTTGAAACGAATAAATTCAAATGGATTATAGCTCATCCTAGATGGAAAATCTCTTAGGTATATGATCTTAAATATAAACATGTAGTTAAATTATGAAGCGAAAATAATTATATAGACATAATCAAAATAGGTAGAAAGGAGAATAAGAAAATTAAAGAGAGACATCTTATTCTCATTCATATAATATTTCAAAGATTACACTGATATTTATAGTGATAATAAACTAGAATCCTAATCCTAATATAACTCTAAATAAGACTCCTAAACTAATAGAAAAATATTATAATAATTATCTAATATCTAACTAGATAATATTAAACTATTTCAACACTCCCCCTCAAGCTGAACATAATTTATGTTCAGATTGGACAACATAAATAAAAATAAACAAAACGTTGGCCGGTTGACCTTTCTAGAAAACGACGACAGGTCGGTTGATCTTTCTAGAAAATGCGGCTACGATGACGACACACGACTGTAGTCCGGTTGACCATTCTAGAAAACGACGCTAGGTCGGTTGATCATTCTAGAAAATGCGGCTACGAAGTCGAGAGCTTAACAGGAAGACACCAATCTGGAATTGGTGATGACGACATATGATGGTAGACCGGTTGACCATTCTAGAAAACGATGGTGGGTTGGTTGATTATTCTAGAAAACACGGCTACGAAGACATAAGCTTGACAGGAAGACACCAATCTGAAATTGGTGATGACGACATACGACGGTAGGCCGGTTGACCATTTTAAAAAACGACGGTGGGTCGTTGATCATTCTAGAAAATGCGGCTATGAAGTCGTAAGGCTGACAAGAAGATAGCTTTAACTCTCCCTCACAAATTGGAGCATAAATATCACACATGCCCAACTTGAATAGTGAGGTTAAGATTGAGACTGATACCAACAGTCGTGAATCCTTGAAGGCAACAGTGGTGAAAACAGGTCGATACTAATAGTCGTGAAGTTGACAAACGACATTATGACAGAGAACGGCGTTGATGGGCCGTGGTTTAAGAGCGACTCTGATGGGCCGTGGTTTGAGAACGGCACTGGTGGGCCGTGGTTGAAGGTGATTGCTACTAAACTGAGATGGCAGACAATAGTGATGGAGATGACAGTGGGGTATATGTATGACAAATGATGTTAGTGATGACCTCCCTGATGATAACACTGACGATGAAGCCCCTGATGATAACACCGATGATAAAGCCCCAGACCAAACAACACCATAGAAGAAGTCACATGCTCAATTGTAAATGACTATAATGCTTAATTGTAGATGACTATAACAAAACTCCCCCTGTCGTCTACAATTGGTGTCAGCTAGAAAGTACTACCACATATTCATAGAAAAATAAATCCATGAATTTTTTTTTTTGCTGACTGGACCGTTGACTTGACTGCTGACTAGATTGTTGATTGGGCAAGTGAGTTTGGGCTAGATAGTGGAATAATTGGGCCTTGGGCTTCAATCAGTGAACTTAAGTGTGGGCTGATGGGTTTTGATGGGTGCAAATGGGCTAGGGTTTCATATGTGTATATGGCTAATGAGGTTTGATGTGGGCTAAGGTAAAATTGGGCCGAATTGTGTGGGCTAGGGTTTGGTTAGGGCTAGGGTTTGAATTGTATGGGCTAGGGTTTTGATGTGTGCTGGTATGTAGGCAGATCTAGAGCAGCGACAGGTGAGGTTTGGAGGCGTGGACGGCGGCAGGTGAGGACAGGAGGCAGATCTGGTTGGTGGGAGAAGGCAAATGGGACGCGCGGCGGCGCTGAGGTGACTTGAAACGGAAGCTGACAGAGAGCACGCGGGGCAGAGCAGAGGCGCTGGTGAGGCTGGTCTACGGACGGCAAAAGACGCGTTGGTGACTGATGGAAGCGACGGGGTTGTGACTCTGGGCCACGTAGGGCAAAGGCGCAGATCTGTTATGAGGCTGCGTGCGATAGGTGCGAAACGGCGCGAGGTAGAGAGGCTGCGCGAGACGGCTGAGAGACGGCGCAGATCTGGAGTTGGACGGAGCAGAGGCACGTGGAGTTGGATGCTGGGCTGAAGACGATGGGCGCGCAGGGTAGAGGCTGACGGCGAGCAGAGCAGAGGCGGGCAGACGGACAGAGGGACAGAGCGTGAGGCGCACGGGCTTGGACGGAGCGCGAGGCGCGGTAGAGACAGGAGCGCAAAACTAGGCTATGGATCTGATCTGAGGCCGCGTGGTGATGCTGGTGACTGGCGTTGACAGCGTACAAAGACTGGCAGCGTACAGGCGGCAGATCTGGATGGGGAACTGGTGGTTGGGCCGTGCGATGAATGGACGGCTGGTGAGTGCAGATTGGTTGCTGGTGGACGGATGACGGCAGGGACGGCTGGGAATGGTGGTGCGACGGCGAGACGGCTGGACAGGGCGGATCTGGTGGATTAAATTATGGAGCGGAAGTAGTGCAAACTGGTGAACTTCGTGATGGCAGGGACCGAACAGATTTGGTATTATTATTATTTATTTTTTTTTTGAAAAATGATCTGATCAAATGGAATAGATCAAATGAAGATGAGAGAATTTAGAAAATAATTTTGTTAGTATTCCGGATCAAATACTGCTCTGATACCAAGTTAAATTATGAAGCGGAAATAATTATATAGACATAATCAAAATAGGTAGAGAGGAGAATAAGAAAATTAAAGAGAAACATCTTATTCTCATTCATATAATATTGAAAGATTACACTGATATTTATAGTGATAATAAACTAGAATCTTAATCCTAATATAACTCTAAATAAGACTCCTAAACTAATAAAAAAATATTATAATAATTATCTAATATCTAACTAGATAATATTAAACTATTTCAACACATGTGATCAACCATGGATGAGGAAAAGAAATTTTGACAAGTTTGTGATTTGTGATATAGGGTGGTGGGTTGGGAATATGAGAAATTTTCATTTTAACATAAATCAGTTGATTACAATAATAAGTTAAAAATATTATTATTAATTATATTTATGTGCAAAATGTGTTAGGAAAGAAAAACTGAAGAAGAAGATGACAATACAGCCACAATTTAATTTATTGTTGCCATAAAAAGCTTGAATTTTGTATTATATCCTTGTAAAATTTCACTATTCTTTTTATAGGATTCTAAATACACTTTTGTACTATTATTATTGAACAAAGTTGTAAATAGTGAATATAATGGTGACAATAACAATTTAATTTGTGACCATATTGCCACACATCAGTAGTTGTATAATAAAGTTTATAAGGTTATAAAATGTATGAAATAAGATTTATAGATACATGGACTATATGATAATTGTCAACGGGGTTGGGTGGGCTAAGACCTCTTTCTCGACTTTGAATTTGTCTCTCATTCACACTTCATATAATTGTCGGGACATATTAGGGATCTCTGATGGGAAATAAGGACCCCAAATTAGGAATTGGGGATCTATGCTAAGTCAAGAGACTCTCCATAATATGCTTTGCATAGTTTTGTATTTACTTCTTTTTTTCCTTTTGATTGAAAGTAGTGATGGATCAAAAAAATTTGAAAGAAATTACAAAAATAATATTCATTAAAATTTGTATTGACAAAAAAAAGTACCTCCAATGTCGAGCTCATTATTTTTATTATTGAAAAAAATTTAGCCCATCATTTCATATTTAACGCCATCTAATTGAATTCTGTTAAAATTGAACTATAGTTATTTAGAGCCGTTAATTGTTGAACTTTGTCTAATTTAGCTCTATTTAA